>PVJH01004365.1:0-126744 GCA_004026705.1 Nesogale talazaci
TTCACTCAGTGGAATGGCTTGGCATAGTCAATAAAACACAAATATTTATCTTTCTGCTAGTCTCTGCTTTGAGTCAAGATCCATGTGACATCAGTGAGGGTTTCTCTTCTACCATCTTTTCTTCAGAATCTAGTCTATACTTCTGACAGATCTCTGTCAACATAGTTCTGCAATAATTATTGGCTGATCTTCAGCACAATTTTACTTGCACGTGATATGAATGACACTGTCTGATGGTTTGAGCATTTTATTGTGTCACCCTTTTGTAATGGATACAAATATGGACTTCTTGCAGTCGGTTGTCCATATAACTGTCTTCCAAATTATATGGCATAGATTAGTGCTTCCAGTATTCCACCTGGTGGTTGAAATCTTTTAATTGGTATCTCATCCATTCCTGAAGCCTTGTTTTTGGCTAGTAATTACAATGAAGCTTGAACTTCTTCCTTCACTACCATTGGTTCTTGTGTACATGTTACCTCCTGAAATTGTGGGAGGTCCACAAGTTCTTTTTTGGTGCGGTGAATCTGCGTATTCTTTCCATTTCCATTGGATGCTTCTTGCATCATTCAATATGTTGCCCACAGAATGTTTCAAGGTTGCAACTGGAGGCATGAATCTTTTTCATAGTACTTTCTGTGTAAGATTTGGTAAGAATATTTATCCATTTAGGTTTTCTAACTGTAGCTCTTTGCTACATTAATTATAATATTTTACACTGTGTTTTCAAGATGCCTTTTGGCACTTTCTGTTGAGCTCTAGGACTTTAACATTTCTTCCATTTGCCTTTGCTACGCTCCTATGCGGAGCAAATTTCAGAATGTCTTCTGTCATTAACTTTGATCATTCTTTTTACCCTTGTCTTTTAATGACATTTTGTTTTCTTCATGAATAATTTTCTTAATATCTTCCAACAGCTCATTGGGTCTTCTCTCATTAGCATTCAAAATGGCAAATCTGTTCTTGGGATGTTTGCAAAATTGACTTGGGATATGCTCGTGGTTGTGCTTTGGTTCTCATGGACTTGTAATTTTCTTCAGCTTCATCCTGAACTTAGAGATGAGCATTTGATCAGGTGATCCAGAGTCAGCCCTTGGACTGGTTTTAGCTGCTGATATTAAGCTTTTTCCAGTGTCTTTTCCTACAGATGTAGTCAATTTCATTTCTGTGTATTCCATCTGGAGAAGTCTGTATGTGCAGCGAGCTTTCGTTTTGTTGGAAAACGGTATTTTGTATAGAGAAGCTGTTGGTTTTCAGATGCAGTCCTATCACCAAGACTTTTTCCAACTGCTATTCCTTTGTTCCCAACTTTGACATTCCAATTACAAATCATTACCAGTCCATCTTGATTTGATCAATTTCTGATGGAAGTTGTTGGTAGGATTCTTCAACTTATTTATCACTATGTCTTGTGATTGGTGCTAAAATTTCAATAATATCTGTATGGATTGGAGTTCCATAAAGGTGATAGTTATAACCCTATCACAGACAGCATTATACTGCAAGAAAGATTTTGAAAATGTCCCTTTTAAAAATTTATTTGTTTATTTACTCAACTTTTAATATATATGTATATACTAACAGTTTGAAATATCTTTTTGGACAATGGAGGTCAATTCATTCTTTTTGATTATGTCATTCCCTTCATAGTTATTCATATGATATTTTCTTATTCAAAATAAGAAATACCAGTCCATTTCAGCTCACAAATGCCTAGGATATTGACTTTTATGAGTTCCATTTCATTTTTGACCACGTCCAATTTTCCTAGATTCATACTTTTCACATTGCAATTGCTGATCGTTAGCAAAATTTTCAGCTGTTTCTCCTCATTTTGAGCTTTGGCATGTCAGAAAATGAAGATCCCAAAGGCTCTACTCCTACAGGTTTTATCTAACTGAAGTCACCATGGTTGACTCCACTGTGAGAAAACAGCCCTTCCTCAGCCACATTTCAAATGCTCTGCAATCGAGAGGCTGATCTTCAGACAATAGCTCCACACTGTTCTGCTGCCATTCATTAACTTTCAGTATCTAACATTGTTTTCAAGCTATGCGTGAAGTTTTCCATGGCTGCTTCTTCTGAACTAAGCAGCCAATTCCTTCTTCACTGTCTTTCCTCATTAAGTGAACAGGCTTTGGGTGATGCTGCTGGCATTTCAAATACCAGTGACAAAGTTGCCAACATCACAGCCACACAAAAGCCACCATAGTGCAACAGATTGACAGACAAGTGGTGGCGGTGTGTGTATATGTGTTTATTTGTGTATGTGCATTTACCAAGAAATCTGCTAGTCAAGCCTGTGTCTTTCAGATTCCAAATTGTTGGTGAAATGTTAGGCTAGGACTGTCTTCTGACTTATATAGTTGATAAAACTATGTTTGGCAGAAAGTCCACAGGAAAGATGGGAGTCTGCTAACAGTTCTAAGGGTAAGTAGGCATTCATATTTGTTTAATACATATGAATTACTGTTCATTCAGGCTTTTGTTCCAGTCCAAAGAACCTGAAGTCTATGGCACAGATACATGTCCAGAAGTAGCAAAATCACGAGAGTTTCTCAAGAGTGTCCATTTATAGCAGAGACAAGGCATATACACCAGGAAACTTCCTTTCAATTGCCAATTTCAGTGCTGTGATGTAATGAAGGGTGTTGCTACTTAAGTCTTTTTACAGCTTGTGATAGTTATGCAATCTCATGTCAAATCGAGGGCACTAAGAATGAAGGGGTGGAGCTCACCCTGTCCATCAGATTACAGCCCAATGATGTGTCCTTATGGGTGTGGATCATGGGAACTGAGGATCGTGAGCACCAAGACGTGGTCTAGTTTCTCTGCTTTACCTAGCTGGTGAGGCGACGCATCGTGTCAGTACTGAGATGCCTCCGCCACCACTGGGTCCACAAGACTTTTCACCCACCATCCTGTGATCACCCTGGATTCCACATCAATGCATGTGCTGCTTAAGTCTGTTGGGAAATTTATGGACTAGTATTGCACATATGGGCTAATAGGACTTATGGACTTATCTCAACTGGACTGGGATGTTTTCTCAATAAGCAATTGCTCTTTGATATAAAGCATTTTCTTAGACATAAATGTGTATCTCTGAATTTTGTTTCTCTAGTCAACAAGGACTATACTCAACTGATATGCTTCTCATAGATAATCTCATTTATGGAAGTCATGATATTTTGCTAGATTACATTATATGGAATCAAGATGTCTTAATTATAAAACTCTAAGAATTCTAGCCCAGGCAAGTTGACATGAAGCTTTAACTCTCAGAATTCTACTTCTATTGATAAGGTAGCTAATCTCTCAACAGTAAATAATCTATTCCTTCTTCTAGTGTGTCCTTAGTCAGGAAATTTCATAGAAACTTATCCACCATCTATGATCTTGCTGGTATTGGAATATTCATAGGATAGTTTTCAGTTTCACACAGACCACTATGCACAGTTGTCAAATGATCCATGGAAATCTCCTGAAACCATGTGATATCTCGGTCCTTTGACAATTCTTTCCAGTAGAACAAATTCATACTTGTATTAGTCTTGAAATATTTAAGTGCAATTTTAAAATTGTCTCATACAGTGTGAAAGAATGTTCCTACTTTTTTCATACACCTTTTCCCCGGGAAGATAACATATATTAATATTTATGTAATTAAATCTATCCCATCAATTCCTGGAGACTTGTTTTCTGAAAATTCCATATTTACATCTTGGACTTCTTTCTTCCATACCACTTGTTCTTAAGCATATGGTATTTCTTGACCTTGTTGGTTTTTCTAGGTTGCAATATTTATTGGAAGACCAGATCTTTCTTTACTGGAGCGACTTTGTGGCATGGATGCCAAACTACTAAGTTTGCTAAGTAGTTGTATGCTTACACTCATGTCACCACACCTAATGTGTATCGATGATACACAATCTTTGTCCTATTTGTGTGGAGTCTGAGAGGGCTACAAACCCTAATATGCTCCTCTCTTAACTAAAAGTTTGGGGCTTTAAGTCTGCTAAGAAGTGTCTGGAAAAACCTGACAAGCTACTGAAGAACATTCAGCCTTGTTTGTTTGACTCTAACACACATAAAATCGCCATGTGTCTCAATCAAATGAAAGCCAATTGTCTTGATTCCATTTGTGGATACCAATCACAATACTCACTTGGAAACAGCTCTTTATATTAAAATGGTTCCTTTACATCATGGGGTTTCAAAAAATGTATGACAAAACGGAATAAAAAGAGAATGAATTTTTATGAAGTTTCTGAAGCCTTATATGGATATATGTATGCATATCCATAGAATATTTTTCTAATTTTTCTACATCCATATTTGTTTAATACATATGAATTACTGTTCATTTGTCATTTGACTGTATCAACAGTGATAATTTCTTGATAATTTCACTAAGTCTTTAAGGGTGCAAAAAAGACAGGAAGCTGAATACTGGTAGAAACATACGTTTCTGGATATAATGCTAACGTGCCCAAATCTTTACGCTATAGAGAAAGCAAATGCTGAGCTAGGATTTGGTGGCTTTCAAAGGGTTGATATTGTGCCCGCAGATTGCCATGCCATTTCCATTGTAGTGCACTGAAATCTAAAATGAACGATAAAAATGTTGTGCCTGCCATGGAATAAAATTGATATTTAATGAACACCGCTTGATGCCTAGCACAATCTTATAGATAATCATTCTCAGAGTCCATTTGAAATATTTCTAATAGGAGATATTCAAAGGTCTTCTTCAAATGAAAGATTTCCATAGTACAAAATGGAGGCTGGATGATGCGTTAGACCACTCATTATGTCAGCAAGTCTGAACTCACCAGTTGCTCTAGAATCAGAAGTGTGGATTTTTTTGGGGGGAGGGCACAGCAAAATATATTTCTTTGATATATCAATATTTCAAGTGCTGATATCTCCCCTGTGAAATTCATATTTTCTTGACTGCAATACAGACTCTGAAAAGGTCTATAATTTATTGAACCCAATCCAACCAATGTTCTATAAATATATTGGAAACTCCACTTTTTGCCATATATATATATATATATATATATATATATATGCAAGATTAGGAAATCCTGACAGGAATGTTTTCTTAGATCTTTCAAACAACATCATGCAAATATGCTATACCAATGTTCCTATTTTATAAGTAAAAGGAAACCAAAAAAGCAAGGCTTGCCAAATGTAATTCAAGGCTGAAGTTTATGTCTGGTTATTTTAAGACTCTTTACACCTCAACTGCCTCCCGAGGACATTTAATGCATCATGACAATTTTCTTATCTAAGAATAGAGGATATTTTTCTGGGAGAACTAAAAACATTTTCCATATTTATAGACACTTGGAAGATTGCTTATACCACCTTATTCCCATCTCACTCTTTTAATGCTCATCATGTCCTCTAATATTAAATACTTTCCAACACAAAACCTAGTAGGTCTTTCAAAGTCCTCATTTACTATAGCAATTATTAAAGCAAATACTATATACTGCTTCTATAATAGGCCCGGTGGATTAGAGAAACAAATCTAGAGACCCTCCTCTATGTATAAGGAACAACTACATATAAAGAAGTACTCGTGTCAATAAAACATCTCAGCCTGGTCCACCTCAATTCTATAAATCCGATACTAATCCATAAGTCCCTCTTCAGACTCCTGAATGAAATGATGCAGAATGCAGGAATGTCACCAGCCAGTGGATGCAATCTTGTGGACTCAATGGTAATGAATGCATCGCCAGGGCTCACACAGTTCTCAGTTAGGCTCCTCAACAGGAAGGCGAAGGAAGAGAGAGAGAGAGAGAGAAAGAGAGAGAGGAGAGCGCTACAGGCAGCAAGGCACTTATCATGTTGGCACCTCCAAATAAGGTCTTCGAGCTGTGATCTCATTGACAGGCTAAATTCCACACATATCTTCTTATGGGCGTCTGTCAAGCTGGCATTAAAAAAACTATCATAACTTCATATAACTCTCATGTGTATTTGAGTTTTTTGCTCAATATAAATCTGTCTTTATCTTTTAATTTATTCCTTGCCAGTGTAAAACGCTCTATGAAGTATTTTTCAAATGAACAATAGTATATATAAGTAAATGGTTAAGTGGATCATGGCATTATTTACAATTCCCTCCAGGACAAGATATAGTTAAAACAATATGTATTCAGTGTGCTTTAAGTTTGGCATACCAATTCTTAGTATTTTTATACAGTGGACAGGGAAATTTTGGCTTTTTGTTAGTTCAATAGTTCTGTATTTAGTATTTATGATACTTATCTGGAGGGTTTGTTAAAACACACATTGCTGAGCCCCATCTCACTCCTCACCCATACCCCAAACTCTCTCATTTCCAAGTCAGTAATCTTGGATGGGCATGATAATTTTTTTCATTTATTTTCTAAATTTGTTATTCCTTTGTTAATTATTTGTAATAAATAATTTCATTGTTCACCAGGTACCTGGTTTCTTATAACCTTGAGAAAGCATATGTGGATGCTATTTTCTCTCTTAACCTGGAAGCACACATTACATTGAATTTTTTTCCCACATCACTGCCCTGGTGGGAGTAGGAAGCTCAGGCTTGCTCCTAGAGAGCTGCTCCCGGATTTGAACTACCAACCCTGTAGGCCGCAATCCCGCACACAACCACTGTACCACCTGGGCTCAGTTACATTATATTAACTTTTATCTATGTACCTTGGAGATGTCCCAGTGGTGCAGAAGTTCAAGGTCAGACTGGGAGCTAAAAGATCCATCATTCAAATCCACCTGCTTCTTCAAGGGGACTTTCTCCTCCAGTAAGCATTTAACCTCTCTGAAACTCACCGGGGCCACTGAAGCCTATCTGATAGGACCAATATGAGTCTGCATCAAGTCGATGGCAGTGAGTCAGCTTTGTTTGGTTTGGTGTGGTATGGTGTGTCTTGAAGTCTTATAGTGCCATGCTTACATTCCATTAGTGCTCCAGAAAACACTGTTCTTCTGTTGCTGTCTTCAGGCTGACTCATAGAGCGGTATAGAATCACCCTCCATAAACTTTTCAAGGTCTAACTTATAAAGATGCTCAGGAGGTGGCTAAGACAGTAACTCTTTACTGGAGTCGATAGCCCCACCCCGTCTTTCTGCCTTAGAGATGCCAGTCTTTTGAATGGCAGCCTGATGGCTGATCTAAAGCACCACTCCAGCAAACTAAACTCATTGTCAGCAACTCAATTCCAATGCAGCGGGACGCCCTCTGGAGAAGAGGGGAAAACTGCCCCTGTGGGTTTTCCAGATTAAAACCACGAGGCAGGGATGCATTTGATAAGTTCATTTGCTGAATTTGCCACTTTCAAGTGGTGTGATGGGATAAGTCACTTAAAAACCTGCCTTAATTTCATATTTTTTAAAATGAGCTTCATAAATGCCTGAGCTGCAGACTTATAATAATGCAATCTGTTGTAAAGAGCCTGGCACAGAGAAAGACATAGGAAATATTAAATCTCTTTTTTCCTCTTTCTGTGGAAGTGGCCCTGAGCGCGCCCTCGCTCAGTCCTTCCTTTCCTGGTCTGCAGAAATTTGAGGAATGTACCCCACACTATTCTTTTATGAATGCGTCCCAGTCCAATAGCCTGTGCTGTGGAACCGAGATATTGGGTAACAGAAGCAATAACCTCGACCTCAGGCACAGGCTTCATTGCTCACAGCCAACGGCACTTCTGAGTTCAGACGACAGTCGAGTCCAGTTACAAATATCCCTTGCTCAGACACAGACTTCTGCTTCAAAACAGCACGGAGACCCTGGCTGCTTTCTGTTTTATCTCCTCATGTAGCAGCGATAGCGCTTAAAGTGATCCCCAATCTGATGCCTTTCTGTCTCCCTCCATCAAAAGGCACAAAGAAGCCCTATCTTTGCTTGATTATGGCATCCTTTCAACAGACTTGCTGGGGAAAGAACAGAGCTGCATTTGAAAGATACTGCCTCACGGAGGGACTTGACCATTAGCAAAATTAATTGTGGCAAGAGTGGCTGCAGTCATTTTAAAATTCTCTGATGGGAGATTTCTCTTAATTTTTGGTGGATGGATTACAGGAATATACACCTCCCTTTGTGCTTTACATTGTCAAAATAATCTCCTGAAAGAAAAAAAAAGAAAGAAAGAAGAGAAGGAAAGTCTATTTTATTGGGCTATTTTACTGTATACGCTATTATTTTAATTATATATAACTGGCTAATTTACTCTTGACTATCAGATACTGTATTACTACTTTCATTCTGTTCCTAGTTTGGTTGAGGTGAGTTTGGTTAGGGCCTGGATCCTAAGTATGCAGATTAAGGCTTGGGGCTTTTATATTATGTAAACACACAGAAGGCCACTGCAAGAAATCTCCAAAAGGATCAAATAACGTTGACTGGCATCTAGTCTTTCTGGTTCCCCCAGGAGGAGTTAGAAAGGCAACAGAAAGTATTTGGGACTCCTTCCATGCAATCCAGAGAGTTTCCAAAGTTCGGGTGTGACCTCCCAAATGTACTAGGAGAGACATTTTATGCTTTGTTTGGGAAAATGAATTATTCCCACTCGATTGAAGTGGCTGAGAACTTTCATGCTCAGGTTTCTGACCATGTCCCCCCACCCCCCGTCAGCACGACAACTGGGCTGAATCCGTCTGAAACACAGTCAGTGATAGATGAGTGGGCTTATGTTTGGGTGACTTTTCTTTCTTCACTTGGGCACACAGCTTCTTTTCATCAAGGGTGCAAAACAAACCATGGAGAACATGAAGAGAAAAACCCTTTGTATCGCCTCTGACACCAGATGGATCACCCCAGTAGCAAGATTGGTAGAATATGAAAAAAGGGAACTAGGGGGCTGAGCCCCGGTGGCGTAGTGGTTGTGCACGGGACTGTGGCCCACTGGGATGGAGGTTCAATTCCAGCAGTGGGGCTGGGCCTCCTACTCCCACCACCAGAGAGCAGTGATGCCCCTCCCAAAACACACACACACACACACACACACACACACACACACAAAAGAAAAGAAAAAAGGGAACTAGGATTGTCCAGGTCTCTTGCTCAGCCACTGGGCAGCCAAGGCTTCCTAGAGGAAGTCATAGAATGGCATACATTCGTTCTATTCCATTTCACTTCTCTAATTTCTCCCGTGCCCTTTTAGACTGGTGAGCAACAATTTGATTGATCTCTGATTCAATTACAGTTGTATCCCCTTTGCAGATCTTTCACATGATCTTTATTCTTCATATTTCTAAGGTGAATCCCCAGTAATCTTTAATTTATCAGTACTATCAGAACTGAGTGACAACAGTCTTCTTAAGTTACCCTGTCACTGTTCACGTGACTTGTGTCCAACATGTCTGATACGTTTCTGAGCAAAGGTCTTGGTCTTCTTTGGTTGAGACTCTGTGTCTTCTCCCAACCTCTCGTCTCTCTTCCTTGACTGACTAGCTATGTCACACATATTCTTTTTACATTTTGATGCACTGTAAGTTCTACTTGTGATTATTTGTGACTAATAGTCTAAAAAATGCCCACCCCACTTCATGTCTCTCTATCTTTTAACTGATCTCTGTACTTTCTTTTACAACAAAGACTGCTTATAATCTGGTTTCTGCTCCCAATACTACA
Source organism: Nesogale talazaci (assembly GCA_004026705.1). Classification (NCBI taxonomy): domain Eukaryota; kingdom Metazoa; phylum Chordata; class Mammalia; order Afrosoricida; family Tenrecidae; genus Nesogale; species Nesogale talazaci. The sequence continues at coordinate 9,638 of PVJH01004365.1, forward strand.
TATAATTGGCATCTATGTCTATCTGTATCCTCATTTTCTGTGGAATTTCACAAGATAAGTTCCTTTTTTTAGAAAAGCACACCCTTCATTTTTCCATATTTGTAACACATACTGTTAGTTTAATTTATCATTTTCCTTTGTCTCTACAATTGACTTTATGTCTGATTCCTTTTCCTAAATATAGTTATTTCCTTAGATTCTATCATAACATTATTTTTGCCTTTTTATATTTCTTTCCTTTGATGATGCAATTAATTGCCATGACACAAACTATTTATGCTGGAAAGACAAATACATATCTCTTCAGGCTTCATCTACATTCAAATTCTTATCTAATTCTTAAAATCAAAATATCGTAATATAAAAGAAATCCTCTTTTAAAAGTAGCGTCTTTCTTACTTCCAGTTTTGGTCATACTTTTTTTGCTAAATCAAGTAGGTTCATCATCCATATTCATAAGTACTCTGTGGCAAAGAAAGGAAAGGCTGCATACTCCTAACCAGCTATTCTCAACCTGTGGGTCGTGACCCCTTTGGGATCGAATGACCCATTCACAGGGATTGCCTAAGATCATCAGAAAACGCATATTTCCAATGGTCTTAGGTTCCCAGACATCGCTTCTCTTTCATCTCCAGGCAGGTCCGTTCACACGCAGATATACCCACCTATGAGTATCTGGTGGCGGGACTATTACCCATGCTACACCACGCCTCAAGGCAAAAGATTTCATTTATGTTCTAGTTATGCTTTCAATTTGTACTAATGAAAATGCATCCTTTATATCAGATGCTTACATTATGATTCATAGCAGTAGCAAAATGACAGTTATGAATTATCAATGAAAATAGCTCTTTGGTTGGAGGGTTCACCACAAAAGGCGGAACTGTATTAAGGAATCACAGCATTAGGAAGGTTGAGAACCACAGTCCCACACCACTCCCACAGCCACTGCTATGTGTGAATTGATTGTTGCAGCTACTGTGTCAATTCTTCTTCCTGATAGTCATCCTGACTGCTGCTTTCATGGGCATTGATTACTGATCCAATTAAAATTAGATTCTTTCCTTGTTGATCATGATGTCACTTAAGGCCCCATCAGAAGGATTTTCTGTGTTTTTATATTTTAAACTATAAACTCATACAAAAAGCTTTGATCTTGACCTGGTGATGCTTTAAATCCTCCTTTTCTTTTTCTTTTCCTTAGTTAAATATTTAAATTGTAACCCATAAATGCTCCAAAATCACCTTGTCAAAGTTTTGTCCCCTTTCCTATCTGTGCATATAAAATATTTTCTAATATGTGGTAGCTATTTGACCAATATAATCTTTCTTTTGATCAAACTATTTTCTTGAACAACATACCTCTTTTTATAGCCTTGCTATTACTCTAATTTAAAAACCAGGCAGCATTTCCTTATATTGTACAAAAATTCCTCATGAACAAGGATTAAATGAAGGGTATCTGACAATGACAACAGCATTTAAATAATAATCCAGTACTTCTGAACTGATAAATGAATCAGAATCAGCTGAGAATAAAAATAAGGGGGTTAGGGGGGAACTAACTTGGGACCTGTTTCCTGTGGTTTTATCTTCTACTAAATCACTGCTAAAATTCCCATTGCTGTGCTGACAATGGACTTTGCCATTAATCCATTACTAGCATGTAGCAGAGGGCACAAAGCACCCTTGGGCACTGTGACTTAAGCTGCTGGCCTCAGGGTTGGCAGTTAAAACCCATCACCTTCTCCAAGGGAGAATGATGAGAACTGACTCAAGCAGAGGAGTTTGCTGTGGTTATAGTTACAATACTCATAACTTCTTAAAATATCTACTGTCAGTATCATAGTACAAGTCTAGTTGATTTGAGTCTTACATTGGAACAGGTTTGGTAAGGAAAATTAACAAAAGTAAGAAAACATAATATGAGGAAATACACAAATAAATTGGGGCTAGAAGGACAGGATCTGCAACTGAGAAATCTCATCTTCACTGCAATACACTGCCTCCTCTGCTTTTGTTTTCTCTTCTCTAAAAAAATGCAATAGTTAGAAGCAACATGATCCTACTCATTCATGCTAATTTTATTAAATAGTGTTAAGTATAGGCAACATCATCTTTACCTACAGGGGCACCTAGAACATAGTCTAAGCACATCAAGACTAGTCTCACTACTTGCAGTCTCAGACTCACCTGAGAACTCTTTATTGCAGGTACAAGTTATTATGAATTGGCTGCCTAAGCTTGACCATAGGTGCTACCAAGCCAGTTTTCTAAGGGCTAGTAACCTGAAAGTTTCACTTACAGTTCTACCCTTGAAAGCTGCCACGATCAAAAGCTCTGCATTCCTATTCTGTGGTCAAGGAACCAGTAATTAACACTTCTTCACAAACAGAGCTCATTCTGATTTTCCTTCTGCCTCATTCTTTTGTCTTATGATCCTTCTGGCATAAACAGGTAGGATCAAAAGCTGCATCCGTTAGTTAACTTTCATACCACTTGCAAATCTGCCCTGGTATTTAGCTCTCTGCCTATCCCACAAGAGCTTTCTTCCCTTATCACCAGAGAGCACATTCTATTGTGTAATCCAGCAACAAGAATGCAAGCTGACATGTCTGGGTAAGATGCTGAACAATGGCAAGGAAATACTAAAATGCATCCTATTGAAAAAGTCATCCTTTTATTACTGATTAGAAGCACATAGGAAAGCTGCACATGTTTAAGTAGGAAGTAGACACAAAGACGGAAGGTCATAGGGTATATAACTGAGGGACTTAAATAAACAAAATGTAGAAATCCATTTACATGAGGCCAAGAAAATTTCTAAAAGTTACTGAAAATAGAACAGCACACGTGGATATTTAGGTATTACATAAAAGGGGGGAAACTATGGGTAGATCTCAAGCCGCATTTATTCAAGTACTGATCCAGTCTTCAGAAAGCAATTTCATTTACTCTCATGGGATCTACTTTGGCCAGAGTCAATCTCTTTTCATTCACTTAGAAGAGGCATTTATGCGAATACTGTTTTTTCCTATGATGGCTAATTAGAGAAAATGAAAAAGGCCACTGACTTAGAAAAGGATGCCAGACGGCAGCTATGACACCAACATCCCCAGGCCTTACAAAGGAAGGCAAAAGAGTAGTTTATTGCAAGTGACGCCACCAGTTACAGCAGCCATGCAGACATAAATGCAAATTATGAGTCACGAGTTTGAGAGTTCCAGGTGGATACTTGTGAGGCATGAATTGAGGGCTAAAACCCGACTCTGAATCAGCAGGGAAAATTAATGATACCTGAATCTTTTCTTCTAAGAGGTGAGCAAGGCATTCTGAAATTGTGGCTGAGACTGATGATAAACAGAAAAACAAGCTTGTAAACTCCTCTGACAAAGCTGTGAATGACTCAAACGAATAAAACGTCAGTTCAATTCAGAATCAAATTACTATGTATAGCTCGATTGGCATCTCTGCAATGCTGGCCTTTAGGCAAGTGCTTTACTTAATTATTTAACATTTATTGATTTAACAGCTCTACTGTACAGAGTCAAGTATTTCTCCAACTCTGCTGGGTAGAGCTCTGGATGAAAAGGTTACGGTATTCTGAATATCAGATCATTGGATGTAGTCAAGGACAACTTAGGACTAAATTACTTAGACTACTTGAGGTGGTGCTTTTATGGTGTAAGAACATTAATATTTAACTTTAAGATAAAAATGGGGAAGATCATGTAAAGAGCAAATCATTCATTTTCAGTCTTGCTTTGCTGTTCAAAATGTGAATGAGAGACAATAGTTCATCTCATGTTGGAGAGAACAAACATAGAATTTAGTGGAGATGGGGTTGGACAGATATGGTAATGGAAAGAATTATGTCCCCAATAATAAATCCTGTAAATTTTAACACTTGCACACGTGGGTAATCCCACTAGGAATTGGCTTTGTTGTGTCATGGGGCCATTATTCGTGAAGGGTATGCTTAGATTCTCTAATTTCACAAGAGATAGATGCAGGGGGAAAGCCAATAGCATCTGAAGAGAAAAGAAATGAAGAATCTGTAAGCCCAGGAACTCCAAGGATGGCCAGATAGAGAAGCGGAGCTAAAAATTCTCCCCCAGACAGTACCTTCCACTAAATCCATTATCCTGCATTTGACTTTCTAGTCTCCTAACTGGGAGAAAAAGAATTCTCATGGCCTGGGAGACTACAAATTGAGACACTAACCTGAAGACCTGAGGTATGAACCTGTCACTCTGCAGAAGAAAGGAGAGTCTGTCTGACCCCAGATTTAAAGCCTCAGAAACCTGGAGTTCAACTCTGTCCTCTAGCATCATTAAAAGTTGGAATCTACTTGAGAAAAAAACATTACTGTTCCTGAATACCACCCCCTTGTGATGTTTCCATTCTAGCAACAATGAAGAGTCAATGGAGTCCTTGGGTCACACCAGTAGTTAAATCCTCACCTACTACCCAAAGAAGGTAGTTTGAATTCATTCAGAGTTGCTTCTCAGGGCCAGCCTGGGGATCCAGTTTTGAAAGTTCAAAAATATGCCCAAGTTTCTTTACTGTACGCAGAGGGTTGGGGAAGTATGAAACCATACCATAGCAGGTAATAGTGACAAGAAACTAAGGCATTAATGAATGCAGTCATGGAAATTCAAAGAGAAATCTTATGAGTCATCCATGAAAAGATCTCTTGCTCTTTAGCTGCATTTTATTACTACAAAACTCAAAGTCAAAGTCACTGGCCCGGAGTCGATGCTGAAGGACTCAGGGGTGCTGTACAACAGGGGAGAATTGCCCCATTGGGTGTCTGAGACTCTAACTCTTTGTGGGAGTGGAGCAGCTGGTGATTTCCAAAGAGTGACCTTTCAGATCGAAGTCCAATGCATAACTGTGACTCTACCAGGGTTCTTTATTACTACTGAGGTCGGAGGGAGAAGTGATGAGGGAGAAATTGTAGTATCTGACTTCTTCTGGCTTCTATTGCTAGGCGGAAGATGTCAAATGTTTCTTTCTGTCTTCACCTTATTCTGACACCAATTATCTCATCCACAGCACCCTGACTTCTATGCTGGGTTCAATCATTGGTTCCCTTCACCACACTGGACTCTTGGGCAATATTCACCATTAGTGGGCCTTATCAGAGGTGTTCACAGGTCACCAAAAACCGGGCTCAGGAAACATTGAGTATGCAGTCACCCGTTCATGGTAACACCTCTCCAACTTTCAATTTCCTCATATGAACATGGAAGTTGGTCATTAACTAGAGAAGACCAAAGAAGAGTTGGTCCATTGGAGCTGTGCTAGAGAAGAAGATTTAAAGCACCAGGGACTCCTAAAAGAACAAGAGGCAAAGAGCGTGAGACCTAGTCTTACATGCTTTAGACATGTTGTCAGGAGGGACCAGTCCCGGGAAGTGAAAGTGAGGAAGGGCTTCAACAAAGATAGATTTACGTTTTGGCTGAAACAATTAGCTCAAGCATAGGAACAATGGTGAGGAATACGCAGGATTGGCAGTGTCTCATTCTGTCTTTTATAGAGTTGGAATAAAATCAAATAATCACACTTTCCTCAGCCAACAGCCAAGGCTCTCTCTAGTCCTTTCAGCTATGTGGTCCCTTTTACTCTGCTTCTGTGGTTCAGGAAGCCAGACAACTGCTCTGACTCACTGTCCTGGGATTTCTTTCTTAGTTCCTGCTTCAAAGATGGTTCACTTTCATAGGTAGGGGAGTGCTTGCTAGAACAAACCACACATCCTATTTGCATAGCCCCACCCAGTCATTTGGTGAGAGTTACAGACCCTTGAGTAGAAGAGTCATATTAAGAAAGTTCGCTCCACTACATTGGTATGTAATCAAACTCATAATCATGATGTAACAAAGATGACAGTGATTCTGATCATGTGAATAGTGATATGGATGATGATAATGAGGTCACTATTATGATAATACCTTTTGTCTTTTCAAATTTTTGACATTAGGGTATATTACACCTCAGGACCCTTTGAAAGGGAGTTACTCATGGAAGAAGTGAGACACAGATCAAAGATCTTAAACAGGTTAACATAATGACTACTAAAAATACATATACATATATATCTAACAATTGACAATATCTACTAGACTGTAAGAAAACAGTGTTAAGAGAGCAATGATATTAAGAAAAGCAATAAATGCTAAAGTTTATGTGAGCTCTGATGGTGAAATATGAGAGAAATTTAATATTGTAAGGTTTTCCTTTCAGTCTTCAATCCATCAATTTTATTTTTGTTTATTACATCTTATAAAAATTATACAGGTAAATGTTTTATGTAATGCATGAACATATGTATAGCATACAGAATATTAAAAACAAATGTTCATGATCTACAACCCATTTTAAGAAAGAGAGTATTATCAGAACTTTCAAAGACGGTGTGTACTACTTTTGCTAATAAAGCCACACTTATTGATTATTTTTAGTCAGTACCAGAATCTATCTGGTGTATTCATTTTCCAGCTCTATATGGTGAACTTGATGGGAAATACATAGAAAATGCCCTGTTTTTGTGATGATGTTGTAGTAGACAAGTCAATTTTGACTCATAGGACCCCCATGCAGAAGAGAAGGAAATGCTCAGTCCCACCCCATCCTCACAATCATCCTCATGTTCGAGTCTCTTGTTGCTAATGCTGCATCTGTCTGCCACATCTGACCTCCTATCTTATGACCCTCTAGTTTACCAAATATGATTTTGTTCTTGTGGAAATGGGCTGAATGGACTCAAATTTTCAGACTTTCTATTAGTTGTCAAACACATTAAGCACTTGCACCATTTAGGAATTCTCATTTAAGACTTCCAGAAATGGGTTATTTTGAGATGATCCTTTGATAAGCACAAACTAAGTTTCACTTCAAGTTAAGCTAAACTAACTTTCTCTCCTGCACTGGCACATTGGGGACACATAGAAAAGGAATTCACCTTATTGACTCAAATGGGAAAAGTATAATTTTGTTTTTTTTTTCTTCTGGATGAGCAAAATGTAAGTGAAAAATGAAATACACACTCCAAATCACTCAAATATTAGTGAACCATTTCCTGTAGGAATATTTTAAAGCTAACAGGCTCCATATTTCACATACAAATAGATGCTGTGTGGCATTTAGACATATTCTAAATCACTGGTAAAAAGTTCTACAGATTACTTTTATAGTAGGATCATTACAAAGCAGAATTGGGGGGGGCAGAATGTTGATGAGATCTCTAACAATGCTAGCCTAACTGTGCTTGATGTAGGGGCACTGGTGCATCATTAACTTGTCAGTGTTCCTCTATGAACCTCAGACAAATAAGAGTGAGCATTGTGAAACTGCAATATTCTGTAAATTGATTCTTATGAAAATGTTGAATATGTTTTATTCATAATTTTTTTAGTTGCCTAATAACTTTCTTTCATTGTTGGGTACTTGAGAGTACCCAAGAATAGAAAACAAACGTATTATAGAAGTAATACACTCTATATTTCACTGATTGGGGTTTTATGTGACTTTAAATAAATGAGACCTTAGTGATAGACACTAAGTGTATCTTAAGTTCATCTTAGTGATAGACACTATTAGCAAACTTAGTTGTTAACGGAAAGTTGAAACCTCAGAAAGGATACATGGAGATCTCTTTAAGAAAGATCCCACCCCTTGAAAACTTTATGAAGCACCCCAGCCTTGAAATTTGGAATCCCCCATTATGTTAATTTTGTCAACACAAATAAAATATGAGCAAACCACTATGGTTCTCAAGTTCTTCCTCTATGGAGTGAAGAGTGGATTGGAAGATCTTTGAGTACGTTGTGTTTGTGAAATTATTCAAGGGCTTTTTCATTGTATCAATCTAGCTATTCAGCATATACCTTCATTCTAGTTGCCAAGTAATTATGAGAATAGGAAATACCATATTTATGGAGTTGCATGAATAAAGTGTGTTTTTATTCATTTTAACTCTTTATTGGAAACTAGGAAATATTTTCAAGATAGATCATCAGTTCCACTTTCAACAATTCATACACATTTTGTTTCAACTCAAGCATTGCAATACCATTAGTGAACCATCCACTATCCTCCTTCCTCTCTGGGTTTCCTTTTGTCATCTCCCTTCTTTTCTCTTACCTTGGTTTTTTTCCTTGAGTAAATCCTACTCTTCTAATCTTAGGTGGTTGATTATTCTAATAAGAGTATGACTTCAGTTCCAGACTTGAGAGTGTCTATGGGATCTATTCCAGTCTAGAGGGTCCCATCAGTCTTGTTCCAACTAGATAGCGTGGCTTCTCTTGTGATTTTGAATTAAGCTCCAGTCTCCCTCTTACTTTATCTAGGATCTTTGGATGTGAGCCTTTTCAGAGCAGTTGGTGATGGAGACCAGGTGCTTTCTAGTTCTTTTAATCCCAAGGTTATAGGTAGTGATGTTTGTGTGGTCACTATGATGATCAAACTATTATTTTCATGTGCCTTTTTTTGTGTGGGTATCACTACCCCCTGGTGGGAGTAGGAGGCCCAGCTAGCTCCTAGAGAGCTGCGGCTGGTTATGAACCACTAACCCTGTGGGCCTCAGTCCTGCACCCAAGCACTATGCCACCAAGGCTCAGTCCTACTTTCATGTGCTTTTAAGAAATATATTTTCATCACTTTTCTTCCCTCCAGACTGGGAGATATCAAGAGTTGCACCTTAAGTGTTTACTTAAGAGCTTTTAAGATCCCAGTAAAAACTTACCCAAGTAGATCGTATATCCCTGTGAATTATGTTGTGCAAATTGACCTTGAGGTCCCCTGACACTCTGATCCTGTTCTCCTAGCAACCTATTTCCTCAAAGTATTCCTTTATGTCTAACAATATTCCATTACTCTCTCCCCTGTGTGCTCTACTACTGTCATCTTTTTAGACTTCAAAGTAAGAGCAAATATAGAAAAGATGTACATAGGTGGATGACTGCTGGACTAATAATGGGAAGTTTTGGTAGCTCAAACTGACTCAGAGGCCTCTTAGGGAAAGGATTGGATATTTGGCTGCTCAAATGTCATAGCCTTAAACATTCTCAGGAACATCTCTCTTCTACATACATGCGGCCTCCAGAAGTCGAAATAGACTTCTTAGCAGCTAGCAACTTTAAAGAAAAGTAGGTGTTGTATAGGGTGTCTCAAGGTTGCTGAAATATCTAGACCAATTTAATTTGCAAGTTGCAAAGAGTAGCAGAAGAATACGTTAACCATCCTTTAGGTCCCTGACCCGCTTAAGGATTCATTCCCAATTTCTCAGAATGGGGGTTTCAGGAAACATTGGTTTTACCGGAATAAACATTTCAGTCACAAGTTTTTAAATCACATACTTTTAGGACTCGTGCTAGCATACTCTTTATGTGGTGGCTAAAATTGTTAAACTGAGATAAACTTTAACTGTAAACAGAAACAAAAAAAATGTTGAGAGTTAGCAGCACTTCAAGAACAAAATAGACAATCAGTTAGTATTCCAATGCTAATTTTGGAGACTTCAAAAAAAATTTCCCCCAAGGGATGAGAATTTTTAAAAAGTTAAACAAAAAGGAAGAAAAGTCCAAACCAAACAAAATTACCAGATATGAATGGCTACAATAATATTTGTTGAAAGACATGGTACATAAAATCTTTACTATGTTATAATATTTTTCAGTTAGTCAAAGTTAATAAGCTTTTCTATTTTTTCTTTGTTTTCAAAGAAGAAATGAGTCTTAGGAAAACATTAACCTTAGGTATAAAAAGCAGAAAAATAATACTGAATATTGATTATGTATCAGTCTATCTGTTCAGATAGGGTGATAGGGAGATACTGGCATTTCAAATTGAGCAGGGTCACCCAAAGTGAGCAAGTTTCAGCACCATTTCTATAGTAAGAACAAGAATTTCCCACTAACATCTAGTGGGTGGCCTCACCATATTCTCAAATACTATAGACTCCATGAACAGAAGAAGAATATAGTGTCAGAACATGAGCCCTTCAAATCCAAGGGCACTCAAGATATAACCAAGGAAGAGGTGCCTTCTCAATGCCATGGTGTCTTCAGTCACCTCTCATGCAAGTGAAAGTTCAACACTGATTGAGGAAGACTTCTCAGCCATTTGAACACATTCGCAGGGAGAGCTCGGTAAACTAGAGGCTCAGTAAAAGAGGATGTACCTTAGTGAGACGGACTGACAGAGTGAGCGCCTGTTAACAACTGTCTCCAGCATAACAACAGTTGTGACAATGGTGCAGGGCAGGGTCTTTTTCTATTGTATAGTGAGTCGCCATAAATCTGACAATAAAATGACTTTAAAAAAAAATCTGGTCCCACTGGATGGCACCTAACCCCAGCAATATATTCGGATCAATTGTGAGAGGTAGATTTTTTGTTGGCGATTTATTTTAAAGATAAATTTTAGCTTGAGAAGTAGAAGCATTTCATTGCTCTGATGAAATATCTTTTTTATAATGTACCTAGAGGAGGAGTGTGTTTTCTGTCTCATGATTCTTCTAATTTTAATAGAAAACAAAAGGACTTCAGCCCATTGCAAAGATTTCTAAGCCAATTTTTGCTGTGTGCTAATTTGCTGTTTTGTGTTCAAGAAGCAAAGGAAATGCTATTAGCCTCATTCTCTCTCTGTTATATCAGGTTTGAGGGTGTTAAAATGGGTGAGATACATTATTGTAAGAGTTCGGAGGCTAAACATGTCATTTTCTTGACTTTTTAAAGAGAAGCTATGGCTTGTCCTCACTGTTTTTATAATATGAAGTTAGCACATATGCGCATGGGAAAATAATTGAAACTTTGAATAAGCAGGATTCCAGCAGACAATTTCTATTTGTAGTCAGATTCAGTAAGATTTCCCTCCAGTGAATACCCAGTTGCTGCCAGACATTTTCTAACAGCCATACTCACAGGGCCGGGGTTGGGGGGGGGGGGGCGCAGTTCTCCCTAAAGTATGACTTCTCAGACAGAGGAGGCGGTGGACATTTAGTCTGTGAGGTTAGAGTTTTTCTGTTCATTTGGGTTTTCTTTTACTTATTAAGCACAATGGGGAGAGGATGAGAAGATAAAGGCAGGTCTCAGAGCAGACACAATCATGACAAGGAAATAAATTTCAGTCATTTCCATCTCAACATCTGACTTGTCTAGAAATCCACATACTACGTGCTTCAATTTCTGACTTTTCAGTCTTTGACGCCTATTGATGATTTGCAGACAGGCTGACAGTGATGTGAATACCAAAGAGGTTTCAGAGGTATTTCCACAGTTGCTTTGTTTCTCTGCAAAGTGCATCTCCCTGAACTTCGATCACACTGCCAATCAGATTCTTCTGTAACACATGCTTGGCACAGCTTGTCATTCTGGACACATTTGGTGACAATAGCGAGAAATTACACCGAATCTCCACCATTGAAATGACTGGCGTAGAAGCCATTTGTCCTTTCAGTATTTACACAAATATTACAATCCAAATAATAGGAGTTACTAACATTTGCCTCTCTGGAAATATATTGATTATTTAAAAACAACTTTTTCCTAACATAACTTTAAAAAAAAATCTATAGTTTGAAGTTTAGAGTAGTCAAGGAGATTTTTGAGCAAGGAAAAGATCTAGTGTATTTTTCTCTTTCAATTTCCATTACACTGCTAGACCAAAGGTATAAGCATTTTAGAAAGGATGACTGAGGTTAGGAAACCATGAAGTAACTTGAAAGGTAAATGAATCTGTTTGGGTTACCAGTTTGAGTCTCATACTCTCTGTGTTATAATAGAATATCACCCCCACCCAAATACACCAATTAAACAAATCACAATAGCATTCAGAGAAAGTTGAGGACCAAACACAGTATTTTTTTGCATGATAAAACATTTGGAAAATCTAGGCTATTCCATCTTACTCAAATACCTTTGCTACATCTAAAAACCTTTAACACTATGAGCTAGTGCGAGGTTACCTATTCCCTCAAATAGGTTGGGTGTCTTGTGTTAGTCTGGGTAGACTAGGGAAACAAATTCATAAACATGCATATGCATATAAGGGAGAGGTTTATATACAAGAGGAATGGAACATTAAAAAAGCAGTGCAACCCACTCCAGTCCAAGTCCATAAGTCCAATATTAGCCTATATGTTCAATACCAATCCATAAGTCCTCTTCAGTTTCATGAACCGCAGGAAATGACAGGAGGACAATCATAGGCCAGTGGGTGCAGAGCCTTGTGCATCCAGTGGTGGTAGAAGCATCTCAATGCTGGCAGGGGTCTTCTCGTGGCTCCTCCAGTTTCCAGGGCTCAGAATCTATCAGCATGCTGCCATGTGTCTTGTCAACTGCAACGTCTCCCAAGGACTGAGCTGTAAGTCTCTCACTCCTATATGGAAAATACTATGAGATTTCCCAGAATTCTCAGGAGAAGACCAGGCCCACACAGAGGTCTCATTGACTATCTCCAGATTGACAGGCTAGGCTCCACCCCTACACTCTCAGTGCTGAAATTGACACAAGAGTACATGACTGCCACAAGTCTCTGCTTTGTTAATGCTTATTACATTTTTTATTTTTCAATTTTATTGGGGGTTCTTACAACCCTTGCTACAAACCATGCATCAATTGTATTCAACATATTCATATATGTATAAATGCTTATGTATATATACATGTATATATGTATATATATATATATTCCATCAGCTCCTCCTTTTTCCCCTCCCTCCTAATTGATTGTTATTTTTTTTAATCTCCCTCACATTTTGAGAATTCTACTGCTATAATTTCTATAGTAGCTCCAATAGTGCAGAGCTTAAATATTAGAATTTCATACTAACCAAACACTAATAACTAGTCTTTTTATTCACACTAAGTGTTAGACTCTGGGAAACCAACAGTGGCACTTCTACACTGTCCTTACATCCTTGGTGAAGTTGGAATCCACTCAATGACTGAGATTTTTTTTTGGTTCTATACCAATACCTTTGATAAAAGAGAGTCAAATTGTCATTTCCACACTTAGCAAAAAGGGGAATGTTTTACCCTTGGCCATGAATACCTTCCTTGTCTCTCACTCAGACACATGCATACCCCTAATGTTCAAATTCTGCAAAAGTAAATGTGAATTTTGATATGGATAGAAAGTTTTGAAATCTATAGTCTTAATCACTTTAAAGGAAGCTGTTTGCAAATTAGTTTTTGTTATTCTGAAACATTTCATTCAATTTGATCTAATCAGCATTCTTGGAATGTCTGCTATGCTCCAAGATTTATAATAACAGAAGCCAAGAATGAATAAGCACTATGAATAAGCTAGATAAGGTCCCTGAATACAAGTGGCTTATCAGCAAATGTGTACATGGAATTGGAAATGAAGTGCGAGTATGTAGCAAAGAAGAGAAATAGGGTCTATTGTGGACAGAATTGTGACACCCCTAACCCACCACCCACCCCCCTCTAACATTTGTGGTAATCTTTATCCCTATACTTGTGATAAGGACCTTGTTTGGGAATGGGCCTTTATTTTGCTATGTTAATAAGAACATTATGTTGGATCCTAAACCTAGACCCTTCTTAGTTATTTTCTTTTTGGAAACTAGCCAGGAAGTGGAATACACACAGGAGGGAGAGGAACATTGTATGATGCTTGAGAAAGACTAATTCATAAGTCCAGGAATTCCAAGAATTCTTAATTGTGGAAACCAAAAGCAGGAACTAAGAAAGGTCTTCCTCTAGAGCTCATGTCCTAATTTGGACTTCTAGCCTTCAGAACTGTGAGAAAATAAATGTATGCTCTTTAGAACCATCAACTTGTAGTATTTCTGTTTCGTTATAGCAACACTAAGTAACTATAGAAAGTGCAAAGACATTAAGTTAATATCTAAGGACAGGAATGAATAGTTTTTTAAGGAGGTAATTCTAAAAACTGAAACAAAAAGTGGACAGGAATTGAGAGGGGAGGAAGGAGTGATATGACATCTCATACAGACATATTCTTATGTACAAAACTCCACAGAGGTTCTCTGCATTGTTTAAGAGCTACAGAAAGGAGCAGAAGATGTATCACCTAAATGGCAGGGGTCTGGTGACATGAAATAAGGCTAGAATTGTGAGGACAACACCGTGAGTAGTTTTGCAAGAACATTAGATGGTACTTTAAAAAAATATGAAATTATTGTATGGTTTACAGAACAACTATGATAAAATCAGATTTGTATTTTGGAAAGGATATCCCTAGTTTCTGGGGCAAGAATAATTTAGAACAGACAGTTTAGAACTAGTCATGGAGAGAAGTGCCTAGTGATCTTCCAGAGTAATCATTCTCTCAATTTTAGTGGTATGATGGCATAAGAAAGGACATCAAGATTGTTCACATATTTAGATGGTATAAAAAAAGATGAATAATTAGTTGAATTACCAGGTTAATGACCTGTGCCAAATCTAAGAGGTGGTTTTGCAACTGGTAAGAAAATGTATAGTCGATCTTGACTCATTTAGGCCTTCCCATCCTGGCTCTGACACTATGCACAGCCCCTTTTCATTTTCCATGGATAACTAGTACGAGACTGGAAAGTCCATCTTTAATTTGATCTATGGAGCACTGGTAGATCAGAATTGGATTGTGATACCTAGTGCAATGCTCCCAACTGCTTGTCATTCAAAAGTGCTTCCATTCCCCAGGGGTCCCTATCGGCGATGACCCAAGCAAGCACGTCACAGTACTTCTCTCACTCTAGCATTGTTGATAAGTAAGCAAGACATGGAGTCAAACATAATCAAATAAAGAGATTTCATTTCCCTAATTGTCCATGTGTACATGATTTTTTTCTTTTTTCACTTATTTTTGTTTTTCTTATATAAACTTGTTTTCATTTTGTTTTATTTTCTTTATTAAAATATCAGATAACTGAAGCAAACACATAGATAGATGGATAGTTCAATGTCTGCCTTCAGGATCCTGTAACTGAGTATTTCGTTGCTGTGCAAAATTCAAACTGACATCTCGTAGTACAATAAAATATGCTCAATTGACCCAGTTGTAGTCTAAGATCACACAGATCCTACTAACCAAGTGATAACTCTTAAAAGTTTAACCAGCTTTTTCCATGAGAGGGAGGTAAATAGACATGTCCAAAATAAAACCTGAATTAATGGATACTATGGTAGGATTTGAAAAAGATTTTGAGAAGTTCTACCCTTTTATGTCATCTTCAGGAGTGATATACTCCCCACTTATAGTTAGGGCTAATAAATAGCAGTTCTTTATACAGTTTTAATGGACTTCTTAATGTAAAGTCACAGACATGCATGTGAAAAACATGAGGAGCAACCAAAGTGGATGAAAAGTGATACTAAATATTATTTATTTCTTAGGTTTGACCTGTAATTGCCAGAGATCAAATTAACTTTGCTTTTCTTGTTAAATAAGTGGTAGCCACAAAAGACATAAGTAACTCTAATGTTAGAGAAAAAAATTGGAATAAAAATTGATAAAGAAGAGAAAAACTGAAAAATTCCTATGGCTTTACCACTGTATAAGTATACTCCAATTATAACTGTAGTTATAATAGTATCAACTGTTGTTATATTTAGTGCAAAATGTAAACTTGACTTCACATTGTTCCAGGACAGACTGAGCTAGTATGCAACAAATTTTAGATCCAAGTTCAACTGGAAATTAAAACTTCCTTAAAAACAAGGACATATAATAAAGTCAGTTTGATTGCTTGGTGTAGTTGCTGTTTTTGTAACCATGGCAATTCCAAGACAACAGCAACACAACAAATCAAGACTTTTAAGTGATGAAATGACCATGATTATGTGGAAAAATCATATGAATGGTTGGTGTTATGGTAAATCTGGACTTGATGATATAGAAAAGACTAAAAAAGCAGTGCAGCCATTTTTTCCAAAATACATACCAAGCATTCATTAATCTATATGAACTATTCTATATAGGCATGAGCCTTAAATTATAAAGCATTCAACCTTATATCCCATTAAAAAGTAAATTCTCCTTTAAAAAATCAACTCTTATCTGTGCTTCTGAAAAAAAAAAGATTTCATAACCCTATTTACCAAATAAGTTAATAAATTTTATTTGGATTTTAGTAAAAAATAAATATCTGAAAGCCTATTATTGAGCCAATTATTATGATTTTTATCAATTTAAAATACATTAAATAAATTTTAATGAGTGTTTTTCTTTTTGAAGGGATGAGCATCATGGCCCTCTGATAGGAGTGGGAGGCCCAGCCTTGCTCCTGGAGAGCTGCTGCTGGATTTGAACCAGGAGTGTTTTTCTAATATAAAAGAACACTCATATTAAAGAGTATAGTCACTAATCCTATAACTCTTATCTCTCAGACATTTTTTCCAGAGAAAATAATTTAAAGTATTTTTTCCTGTGCTTATTTTAAGGATTCTCAATAATATGCTATTTTACTATTAGGAACTAGACATTTGGCATTAATCTATTTACTTTTGATGCTAGGCTGGTATTTAATTCTCTCCAAAACAAGTCTGTGGGCACCCTCTGAATTTAACTATATCCACCATTTATCTATCAGTTTGTCTTACTGCGAAGGCTTGTGTGTTGCTGTGATGTTGCAAGCTATGTTCCTGGTATGACAAATGTCAGCAGGATCACCCCAATTGAGCAAAGGTCAGCGAGCTTCTGGAGTAAGGAGAAGGAATGTACTGTCCACTTCAGAGGAAGAAGCTACTGAAACCTGGGCCTGGGACCCTTGTTAGATATAGAAGACATGGAAGCAGTACATTGTCAGAGATGGTGGTGGAGGATGGGTTCCTTGGGTGAAAGAATACTTGAAATGTGATGAAAGAGGAGTTGATTTCTCAAAGTAGCATCTAGCATGGTGGCTTGAATGGAAGTAAACTTATTTGAGTAAAGCCTTGGAAATCTTCAGTTGTTAATGGGCATAATTCAAAATGTAAAGAAGCAGCTGCAAAAATCTAATTAGAACTTGGAATATATAGATCATGAACTTAGGAAGTTCTGAAGCCATTGAAAATGAAATGAAATATATAAAGATTACTATCATAGGTGTTAGGGAGCTGAAATAGACGGATATTGCAATTTTAAATCAGAAGATTATATGGCTAACTATGCAAGGAATGATTCAATCAAGAGGAATGGAATTGCACTCATCTTCAAAAGAAACATTTCAAGGTTCATTTGAAATACAGTGATGTTTGTTACAGGATTACACCTTTTAGAACAAAAGGAAATTCAATCAATACAGCTATTATTGCTGTAAAGCTAGTAACAAAGAAATTTCTGTCTGAAATTGATCAAATATGCAATCTTTTTAACAGTCCATGGTATTTTCCTTGAGTGTTAGCCTGGCTAGACTACAGAAACAAATTCATAGACATTCATATGTATTTAAGAAAGAGCTTTATATTGAGCTTTATATTGTTTAAGAAGGCAGCTGAATATTAAGAAAACATCCCAGTCCAATCCAAATCAAGTCTGTAATTCCAATATTAATCCTTATGTCTGATACCAATCTTTAAAATCCTCTTCAGACTCAGGAAACACATGCAATTATACCAAATGCAGTATGATCACAGGACCTACCAAACTAAGAATACTCTGGAGGATAATGTAAGTTCTAGATCATTTAATTTTACTCATGCTGAAACTATATGAGACTCAAGAGATCTCTTTATGCATGTAACAAGGGCATTTGAAATCAAGAAAAAGATGTGTTGAGTTGTATCTTCTCACCACACTTATTCTGTATGTTGAAGAAATATTCCAAAAAGGTGAATTATATGAAGAAGAATGCTGTATCTGAACTGGAAAAAGACATATTAAAAATATGCAGTATGCAAACGACCCAATCTTACTTGCTGAAAGTGAGGAAAACTTGAAGCATGTGTTGATAAAGATCAAGGACAGAAGTTTTCAGAATGAATTCCAACTCGGTGTAAAGAAAACCCAAATCCCCCCAAGTGAACCAATAAATAACATCATGATAAATTGAGACAGGGTTGAAGATACCAAGAATTTTGTCTTGAATCCATAATCAATGTTAATTGAAACAGGTGTCAAGAGATTGCATTATGTAAATCAGCTGCACAAGGCCTGATGAGAGTGTTGAAAAAGCAGCAATGTTTTAAGGCCTAAAGTGCACTTGACCCAAGCCACGGTATTGTCATTTAGATACGAATAAGGAACATGGAAGAATTGATGCATTTGAATTGTGGTGCTTTTGAAGAAAATTGAAAGTAATGTGGATAGTTATATAAAAAAATCTGTCTTGGAACAAATGTGGTCAGCCAGAACGCTCTCTTGAAGCAAGGGTGTCTCATATACTTTGGGAATGGTGTCAGGAGAGAGCAATCTCTGGAAAAGGACACCATCAAGTGTAAGCTAGAGGGGCAGCACGAAAAGAGGAATTGGATATGATGAATTGACACAATCACGACGACAACGGACTCAGGCAGAATAAACAGTGAACATACAGCAGGACTAGTTGTTTCTTTCTGTTTTACACGGTGTCACCTCGCGTCAGGACCCACTCAATGACATCTATCAATGACAATTGTCAGGATTCCTTCTGATAGAGTGGATTACACATTGCAATGCTAGCTGAAAGGTCAGCAGTTCAAAACCTCCAGAGGTTCCATGGGAGAAAGATGATGTTTTCTGTTCCTGTGAAGATTTGCAGACTCAGGAACCCACGAATTCTGTCCTATAGAGGTGCCCTATAGAGCTATTGGGCTGCCATAGGACTTGATAGCAGTGAGTTTTATTTGCGTTTATAAACATAAATTTAAGTACTTATACAAATCCATGCTTAATAGATAGTCAGCAAAAAGACAAATTCTCAGCAAGATTGATGGTCACAATAATTGGATGAAACATCATAACTACTGAGACGTTGTCTCAGGACTTAGGAAAGTTTCACCTTGCTGTGCACAGAGTCCTTATCACCTAGAAATGACAAACAACTGCTTCCGAACACATACACACAAACATATGCAATAGTGTAACTGAAAAAGTATGGCTATAAAATTATAATCCAACTCACTGCCATAATCCAACTCTGTAGCACAGGGGAGAAATGCCCCTGTGACTTTCCGACATTGTGACCTTACAGAAGTAGAAAGCCCGTCTTTCCCTGTGACACCTGGTGATTATGAACTGTTGACCTTGTGGTTAGCAATCCAATGCATACCCCAAATCAGGTCACCATGTGAGAATGTGTTTGGTTTTGACAGAGCTTCTGTCTAGGCTTCTAGACTGTACTTTTCTGACACTTTTGTCACTGTCTCTTTAGCACTTCCTTAAAGAATTCTCTGCTCTATAATTTGCACCATGTCAAATGGATTTGTATCCTTAAAGAACTCAAACTGTGGTCCTTCAAATTTTCTTCTGAGTTTGGGAATAAAAAGTGTCCAAAATGGTAATAATATAAGTGATATAGCCACGATGGGGTAAGTTTTCCCAAAGAAATTACTCTTGGACAGATTTTGCACCCTCAAAGAATGAGTAGATACATTGTTATAATGGGGAATTTTTTCTGCTTTTTTCTTTTTGTGTGTTGCTGCCCAGTTGATTTATGATTTTTTAAAAATTATTTTATGGGGGCTTGCATACATATATCATATATATGGGGGCTTGCATACATCCTTATCACAATCCATATATTCATCCATTATGTCAAACATATTTGTACATTTGTTGCCATCATCATTTTCAAAACATTTGTGGAACATTTTTTCACTGAAGCTATTTTCCTAGTCTTTTACCTTCAATGCTGTTATCAGTTTTCATAAAATGTTTTTATAATATGCCCTTTGTGTTTGTAAATAAAAATGTATCAAGATTTGCGAATCTCCCAAAAATATCTCCATGACCTTCTGAACTGACACTTCTAGTTTAAATATGGTCAGCCCAATAGACCCCTTCAGAAGCCACTGTTTTCATTAGACATTTTTAAGGGACCTTAACATGCCCAATTCTCACTGCCATCAGTTGAATACTGACTCACAACCCCTTTGAAATTCCAAGACTATAACTGCTTAGGGCTATGATGGCGTAGTGATTATGAGCTAGACTGTGATCCACATGATTGCCAATTTGAAGTCACCAGCCACTCAGAGGGAGAAAGAAAAGACTTTCTACTTCTGTAAACAGTTACAGTCTCCAAAACACACCAGGGGAGGAGGCGGGGAGCCAGCTGGGGAGGGCCCCCCCCCCACCCCAGAGGGATGTCTATGAGTCAGCGTTGACTGGATAACTCTGAGTTTGATTGGGCTTCTAACAAGCCAACAGGAAGAAGCATTAGCTACATAATGGCTTTGCACTGAGCTGTGATCTGATTCACAAGATTAAATATGTGATCATCATCCTTTTTGCTGGAGGATGATGACAGAATTTTTTATTTCTTTAAAGAATCAGTCTCATAAACTCACAGAGGCAATATGTGTTGTCTAAAAAACAAACAAACAGACCAAAAATCAAAAACAAAAAACAAGTGCAAGACAAGTGCTTTAATGAGAGTTTATCTTTTTTTTTTCAGGCATCACTGTCCTCTGGTGGTGGGAGTAGGAGGCTCAGCCTTTGCTCCTGTGAGCTGGAACTGAACCTCCATCCCAGTGGGCTGCTGTCCCGTGCATAACAACTACACCACTAGGGATCAGCCCGAACTTATCTTTTTAAAAAAAAAAAAAAACATTTTATTGGGGGCTCATACAACTCTTATCACAATCCATACATACTTCCATTATGTCAACTACATTTATACATTTGTTGCCATTATCATCCTCAAAACATTTTCTTTCTACATGAGCCTTTGGTATCAGCATTTTATCACCTCACCCCCTCCAACATGCACTCACTCACCCTCCTTCATGAACCTGTGATAATTTATAAATTATTTTTATTTTATCATGTCTTACACTGTCCAAGGACTTCCTTCACCCACTTTTCTGTTGTCCATCCCCAGAGAGGGGGTCATATAAAGAGCCTTATGATGGATTCTCCCTTTCTACCCCCCTTCCCCTTCCCCTCCTGGTATCACTACTCTCATTATTGGTCCTGAGGGGTTAATTTCTCCTGGGTTCCATAGGTTTTCCATTCTTATCTTTACCAGCATACATCCAGCATGATCCAGCTGCATCTATAAGGTAGACTAGGGATCATGATAGTGCAGGGAGGAAGCATTAAAGAATGAGAGGAAAGTTGCATGTTTCATTGGTGCTACACTGCACCCTGATTGATTCATCTCCTTTCCATGACCCTTCTGTAAGAGGATATCCAACTGCCAACAGATGGAGTTAGGGTCTCCATTCCACACACCCCCTCATTCATAATATTATGATTTCTGTTCTTTGATGCCCGATGCCTGATCCTATCAATACCTCATGATCACACAGGCTAGTGTGCTTCTACCATGTGGCCTTCATTGCTTCTCAGCTAAATGGGTGCTCAATTATCTTCAAGGCTTTCAGACCCCAGGTACTCTATCTTTTGATAGCCAGGCACCATCAGCTTTCTTTACCACATTTGCTTATGCATCCATTTTGTCTTCAGCGATTGTATTGAAAAGGGAGCATCCTGGAATGCCAGTTTAATAGAATAAAGTGTTCTTGCATTGAGGGAGTATTTGAGTATAGGCCCAATGTCCATCTGCTACCTTAATACTAAATCTCTAAATATATGTACATAGAATAGATCTATTTCTTCATCATCATATTTACATATGTACATGCCTTTATTTAGACCTCTATAAATGCCCTTGGCCTCCTCATTCTTTCCTTTTATTTTCCACTATCATATTCAGCCCTCATTTGAGTTTCAGTAATTCTTCTCGGTTACATTGCCCTTGATAAAGCCCTAAAGGCCTCCTACACCCTCTTGGCCATAGATTTTAGATCACTTGTTGTTCCCATGTCCCCGGATTTGTTAACACCCGCTTCCTTCCCCCCACCTCCACATCTCCCATATCTCCCTGGAATTGTTGTTTTCTCCTCCAGGTTATTTTCCTGCCTATCTTATTGAGATATGCCTGCAGAGATAATAATATGCACACACACACAAAAAATGAGAGCAAAACAAAAAATAACAAACCAAAGCAATAAAATAAAATAAAAGGAACAACAAAAAGCCTATAAATAGTTCAAGGTCTGTTTGTTGACCTTTCGAAGTTTGTTTTCTGTCAAGTCTGATGGGGTGCCACACCCTTGCCTCAAAGTCTATTTTTGGTATTCCCTGGGGACTTCATTGTTCTTCCCCTTGCTGTTCTGTTGTACACCGTGTTTCACCTCAGTGTAGTGGGGTCAGCTTGGGTGTCATTTCTCATTGTGTCTCTAGTGGTTTCCCCTGGGGTGTGACAGGACTGTGGGGGATGACATCGTGTCTCCTGGTAAGCCGAGCTCTATGTTCCTCTGTGTGCTTTGACTGTTCTGAGGGGAGAATTTCATACTCAGAGCTTGGTGAGCCAGGATGTGTTTCACTCTCTCTTCCTTTCCCTTCATCTGCTCCTCTACACTCTGATCAGACATGCCCCTAGCTCTGACGTGAATTCTTCTGTGGGGAGGTGGGCTGTTCACATAGTTAGGATGGAGGCCGGCCCCTCAGACCTCTCTATTGGTTCCCCGCTTTATGCTGGTATGTTGCTTTCTCGTATTGGCACACAGTTAAAATCTGGTCCCTCTTTCCCTGTGAAGAGATAAACAATACTCTCCCCTTAGGTGGGTTAGTGTTCTGTTCTCTAGCTACCCATGTATCTGCCCCTCCTCTTCAGTTGGCTGCCATCTATATTCCTAAATTTGGTATGGCCCCCACCATACTACCTGGATCACACTCCAGGAATGTCTGAGTACAGTAGATTTTTTCCTATGCCCCTTTTGCATTTTTAAACTTACCCCAGTGGACTCATGTACTTTTCTTTTGAGCTTGGCTTCCTTCACTTAGCATAATTTCCCCAGTTGTTCCCATGTATCATCACTGCTTTTTGGGGATGTGTAATACTCCATTGTATATATGTGCCACAGATTTTTAATCCATTCATCTGTTGATAGAAATTTGGGTTGTTTCCCACTTGTTGCAATTGTGAACTTTGCCATGATGAACATTGAAGAACAGATGTCTGGCCGTGGTTTGTTTCTTGCCTCTTCTGGGTATATGCCCAGTAGTGAGATTACAGGGTCATATGGTAGCTCAATTTCCATCTATTTTAGATATTGCCAAATCAATTTCCATTGTGTCTGTACTTACCTATAGACTTGCCAGCCGTGGATGAGAGTTCCAATTTCACAACAGTCCCTCCAACATGCGGTGCTTTCTGATTTTTGAACTGGGCTATCTTTGAGGCAATTAGGTGGTATCTCATTGTTTTAATTAGTGTTTCTCTTATGGCTAATGATCAGGAATATATTCTCATATATCTATTGGTAATTA
This sequence comes from Nesogale talazaci, assembly GCA_004026705.1. Classification (NCBI taxonomy): domain Eukaryota; kingdom Metazoa; phylum Chordata; class Mammalia; order Afrosoricida; family Tenrecidae; genus Nesogale; species Nesogale talazaci. Next base: position 33,071 of record PVJH01004365.1, read on the forward strand.
GAATTTCTGGCCTTGTGAAACTTCTGTTGAGATTCTTAGTTTGGGGTTTTTTTTGTTGTTGTTCTTTTTGGAAGCTAGCAGAGTATTATAGATTTTAGTAAGAAGGTCTTTGTCTAATGTATCATTGATAAGGATGTTTTCCCAATCTGTGGGCTGTCTTATTACACTCTTGGTGAATTCTTTAGATGTACACAGATGTTTTATCTTCAGTATATCCCACTTGTCAAGTTTTGCCTCCTCTGTGTTTGTGTCATTCCCTATTTCTGATTGCTTATGTATTCCTTGCGCCAAAGATCTCAGGTTGGTCCCAATTCCCTCATTGATGACCCTAATAGTTTGGGGTTTTACCTCAAGGTCTATGATCCACCTTCAGTTTATTTTTGTGCATGGGATGATATAAGGGTATTACTTCATTTTTTCTGCAGGTGGACATCCATTTTTTCCAGAAACACTTGTTAAGGAGGGTATTTGCTTCCCATTTGATTTTTGGGGACTCTTATCAAAGATCCACTGCATGCTGATGATTTTATTTCTGGATTTTCAGTTCTTTTCCATTGGTCTGAATATCGGTCATTATACCAAAACAACTTGGTTTTGACCACTGTGGCTGTATAATATGTGCTACAGTCAGGTAAATCAAGTCCTCCCACTGTGCCCTTCTTCTTGAGGAGTTCTTTTCTAATTCTGGGCTTCTTCCCTCTCCATATGAAGTTGATAATCATTTTTTTTTCTATTTCTTTGAAGAAAGATGAGGGTAATTATAATGGGATTGCATTAAACTTATATAAACCCCTTGGCAGAACTGACATTTTTACTGTATTGAGTCTTCCAATCCACAAGTACAGTATATTCTTCCATTTGCTGGAGTCACCCTTGGTTTCTTGTAGTAGTGTTCTGAAGTTTTACTTATACAGATATTTGCTTTTTTTATTCACGTATACCCTAGATATTTCAATATATGCTTGGCTATTGTGAAAGGTACAATAACCTCCTCTTTTTAATCTCCTCTTCTGTGGTCGTGTCCCATGTGTCTAGCAGTCCAAAAGACTTCTGTTTGTTGATCTTACATCCTGTCACTCTGCCATATCCCTCTATAGCTTGTAGTACTCCCCTTGTGGAGCTTTTTGGATTTACCATACATAAAATCATATCATCTATGAAAAACGATAGTCTGACTTCTTTCTTCCCCTGAAGAATAACTTTGATGCATTTTCTATGCCTTTTTGCTGTTAGATAAAACCTCCAGTACAATGTTAAAAAAGAGTGGGGACAAAGAGCATTCTTGTCTAGTCCCGTTTTTTCAGTGTGATTATTTATATCTTTTCTCCATTGACTACTACATTGGCTGTCATAGATAGCTTGTATTATATTGAGGAATTTTCCTTTTATTCTTACTTCTTGAGTGTCTTAAGCAGGAATGTGCATTTGGTGGTGTCAAATGCTTTTTCCATGTCTATCAATATTATCATGTAATTACTCTAGTTTTCATGTCAATGTGACAAATGATAGCAATGGTCTTTTGTATGTTGAACTATCCTTGCATCCCTGGTTTGATTCCCACTTGGTCAGAGTGAATTGTTATTTTTATATGCTTTTTATTCTATTGGCCAGTATTTTGTTACGGATTTTTCCATTATGTTCATTAGGGATATTGGTCTGTAGTTCAAAATTCTTGTGGAATCCTTGCCTGGATTCAGTATCAGAGTTATATTAACTTCATAGAAGGAGTTTGAGGTTTTGTCTTCTTTTTCTATGTTCTGGAAGAGCTTGTGTAGGATTGGTGCCAGTTCTTCCTGAATGCTTGGCAGAATTCTCCTGTGAAGCCATCTAGTCCAGGGGATTTTTTTAGTTGGTAATCTCTTGATAACCTTGTCTATTCCTTCTTTGCTCTGGGTTTGTTGAGATTCTTGACATCCATGGAGATAGTCTGGGGAGGAATCCCCCCCCCCAAGAATTTCTTCATGTCTTTCAAGTTTTTTAATTCATTGGAGTACAGTCCTTCATAGTACTGTATAATTATTCTTTTGATTTCATTAGGGTCTGTTGTAATGTCCCCTCTATCAACCCTCATCCTTGGTATTGCATTTTTTCCCTTCCTTTCTTTGGTTATGTTTATCAGCAGCAGTCTGTCAATTCTGTTTTTCCCTTCTAAGAACCAACTTTCAGCATTAATTTTTTCACAGTTTTCTTATTTTCCCTCTCATAAATCTGAACCCTGATTTTTATTACTTTTCTTTTACTATTAGTAGGATTGTCCTTTTGAATCTGCTCTAGTTACTGTAAGTTTTGTGCCAGCATATCAATAACAACACTCTCTTTTTCATGGGATGCATGTGGTGTTATCTAAATTTCTCCGATAACTGCCTTTGCTGTGTTCCAAAAGTTTTGGCATGCCTTGTTTTCATTCTCATTGAATTCTAGACCTTTCCTAATTTCATCTCTGATCTGGGTAAGTACGCACTCCTTTTCCAATGGAGTGTTATTCATCTTCCAATTGCTTGCTCTTGCTTTTTTAATCTTCTATTTGTTGTTTTCCAGTATTTTGGCACAATGGTCAGAGAGTTCTGTATCATACGAATGCTTGTATTTATGCAGATTCACCTTATACCCCAGCATGTAGTCCATCTTCCAATATGTGCCACGTGGGCTTAAAAAGAATTTGAATGGTTTTGTATTTGGATGGGAAGCTCTGTAAATATCTGTCAGGTCAAACTGTTTAATTGCAGTGTTTAGAGCACTGGCCTCCTTGTTGAGTTGCTTTCCCTGTGATCTTTCTTTCTCAGAGAGCAGTGTATTGAAGTCCTCTACCATAATTGTTGAACCTTTGATTTCTTTCTTTTAGAGCATTTGTTTGACACATTAATTGAGTGTCTTGTTCGGGGTATATAAGTTTAAAATACTTCATGGTTCTTTACCTTTCCCTTGAGCATTCTATAGTGTCCCTCCTTATCTCTTTCTATGGTTTACAATTTGAGATCCGTTTTTCCTGAGATTAGGACTGCAATCCCTGTTTTTTTTTTTTTTGAATTTCTGTTTGTTTGGTATGCTTTTCTCCAGTTTTTGAGCCCAGACCTGTTTTTGTCTGTAGACTTAAGATGTATCTCCTGTAAGCAGAATATAGGATTGTGTTTTATAAACCAGTCTGCTAGATTCAGTCTCTTTAGGCCAGAGCGTAGTCCATTGATATTCAGGGTAGCGCATTTGGGAATGTTGGCCGAGTTGCCTTAGTCCAAGTGACGTACTAGGGCAAGTGATAGGAAGTTCCTTCAGTCATGTGGGGCCACAGCAGATGGGTAGGAGTTCCCTCAGCCATGCAGGCAGGATTTCCCCTGGAGGAAGGTGGTTGGTATTTCCCCAGGAAGAAGGTGGACTGGAGTTCCCCCAGAAGAGGGTGGGTGGGATTTCCCCTTGAGGAAAGTGGGCTGGCTCTCTGCAGCCGAAGTTTAAGGATTAGAATGTGGAGCTCTCCCAGCTGGGTGGAGGGCAGTTGTTAATGACCTAGTCTAAGGAGAGAGGCCTGGAAGTCGGAACTGGCATGGGGGGACAGAAAGAACAGGAGGGAAACAAAAGTTACCATATAGTTGATCCCTGATGGAGTTTCAGTGGCTTAAATCCTTCTCAGAGGTGCCCGAGACTCTGCTGGGAAAGAAAGAATAGAGAGAACCAAAATTTCAATATAGTTGTTCCCTGATTCCTGACCACAGGGACGGGGGGCAGGCAGGGGGTGCTTAAACCCTGCCCCAAAGTGGCAGCAAGCTTTGGCTGTGTTGAGATAAAGTCCTTGGGTGGGCGCCAAATGATCCCAGCTTTGGCCAAGACTATGACAGGACTAAGGTCAACCCCTAGCCTGCATCTACTGCAGTAAGCCCAAAGCTCCTCCAAACCTAGGGAATCTGTGCCTACTTTACTGTATGATTCTCATGACCCAACAGTGTGGACTTCCCCTCTTATTAACAGTCCGGCGCTGATTTCTGCAGAGTCTTTCTGGTATGTGTTACTCAGTTGCCATCTTGCTGACGTGGCTCTGGCTATAAGTCTTTAAGGAAGCAAATTGCTACATCTTTCTCTTTCAGAGGAGCTAGTAGGTTTGAACAGCATATATTTTCTTTAGTAACCATTTAGTCACTACATCACTAGAGATTCTTAAGTTATCATAAAAAGAAAATAAAAGAAAATCCATTGTTACATTGAGACCATTTCAATGTACAGTAACCCTATGAGACACAGTGGAATTGTTCTATAGAGTGTCCAAGGCTGTGAATCTTTCAGAAGGACATGTTTGTCCTCACCTTGGTCCCAAGGAGTAGGTTGGTGGATAAAGGATGCCAAGTCTTTGGTGAGCAGATCATCAGCTCACTATCTAGCAGAGCTACTTAACTATCATGGAGAATTTTCATGTAAACTTTTTTTTCTTTGTAGTTAAAGTGTTTATTGAAGCAACACAAGAACTACTTTAACAAAGCTATACTCCTGATAATGAAAATATTTCAAATGATTAGAACTAGTACAAGCAAATTTTGAGTTGTCACATGGAAACTATATTAAATCAATCCCTAATAGTTATTTTAATTGAATTAGAAAGGATGCATGTTTCATAAATGTAGTATTTCTCAAATCCTTAGAAAATGGTCTTACAGTGCTCACTTTGGCAACACATATACTAAGAAAATGGTCTTATATTACAGCAAAAATAGACAACTATATAAAAGAGACATGAATACTTTAACTTATGCAAATGATAAACTTGATGTATCTGATAAGGATTGATAAAAAGGTTTAAATATCCTTGCATTAGTCTTGATTGAGTAGAGAGACAAATCCAGAGACACTCATATGTGTGTAAGAGAGAGTTTAATATCCAAGAGTAATTGCATATTAAGAAAACACCTAGTCCAACTCAAGTCCGTAAGTTCAATATTAATTCACAAGTCTCACGTTAGACCATATGTGTTATACTAGTCCAGAAATTCTTCTACAGACTCATGATGCTGAATTCAGGAGGATCAGAGACCAGTTGATTAAAAGTCTTGTGGAAGCCTATCAGCACTAGCATGTAACTCCTCCAGCTCCAGGGGTGTGGCTGCTATCAGCATAGTTTCATGTGGCTCATCAACAGAATGTGAAGCAGAGAAAGTGTGTGACCCGACTCCAGGGAGGAAGACAGATGTTTCCATAATGCCCAGGAGAAGCTCATGCCTACAAAGAGTCATCATTGTCTATGGTCTCATTGACAGGCTAAACAACCCCCCTTCACCCAAGTTGACAGGGAATTATGTAACTCCACAATCCTTTGGATATTGAATCCAAGAATGATGAAGCCTAAGAGAAGAGTAGAGATTTTTTAAGGCAGTGCAAGAAGACAAAGTAAATATAATAATGAAATATGCAAAAACCTAGAGTTAGAAAAACAAGGGGAAGAATCTTCTCAGCCTATCAAAATTTGAAAGAACTAAAAAAAGCCTCAGATGGATTTTGGCTGAAAGTAGAGAATACTGTTGCAGATGTTTGAACTGTACCAACAGCTCAAACCTACAGTGACCCACAGAATGAAATGTTACCCAGTCTTGTGCCATCTTCACAATTACTCCCAGGATTGCATGCGTTGCTACCACCACTGTGCAAATCCATCTTCTTGAAGATCTTCCCTTCTTTTGCTGCCCTCTTCTTTACCAAACATTGAATTTGTCTCTAGGGACATGTCTCTCCTGGGGTGTCCAAAGTATGTGAAAACAAACCTTGTCATCTTTACCCTTAAAGCACACTGTGGCCTTACTTCTCACAAGACAGATTTTTTTTTTTTTTTAGCAATCCAGGGTATTTTAAACCTTCTTCACCAGAACTACATTTCAAATGCATCAAGAAGTTTACTTGTGTGTTATTGACTATGTCAAGGCCTTTGACTATGTGGATCACAACAAGTGATGGTTAGCCTTGATAAGAATGGGGATTCCAAAACACTTCACTATGCTCCTGTGGAACAAAAGGTAGTTTTACAATTAGAACATGGAAATACTGCATGGTTTAAAATCAGGAACAATGTATGGGTTGTATACCATTACCAAACTTATTCAGCCTGCATGGTGAGGAAATGAAGAAGTTGGATTATATGAAGAAGAGTATGGCATCACGATTTAGAGAGAGGTATATTCCCAATCTTCTATATGCATTTTTCCATTTTGCTTGTGAAAAGGATTTCCATTTTCAGTATGAATTATACCTCAAAGTAAAGAAGACCAAATTCCTCAACCAGGGACCCACAGGTAAGATAAATGGAGAAAATATTTAAGCTTATAAGAATTTTATCTTTCTTGGATCTACAAATCAATGCCCATGGAAGCAACTGCCCAGAGGTCAAAGGATGCATTACATTGGGTAAATCTGATACAAAAGATCTCTTCAGTTGAAAAGCAAGATGGTTACTTTGAAGACTAAAATGCACCTGATGCAAGCCATGTTATTTTCAATTGTCTTATACATATGTGAAAGTTGGACATTGAATAAGGAAGACAGAGGAATAATTCATGCACTAGAAATTGAGGGTTGATATATTATCCTTTATTTCTTGCTTCTTTCCAGGAGAACTAGGTCTAATTAGAAATGTGAGTTAATGTGAATTTTATATTGGTCTTCTTTGCTTATGGCCATGGCTATTGGGTGCATTGCAACGCCCTGTGACTCTGTAGCAAACAGAATTGCTGCTTCAGTTTTCCAAAGCTGTAAGTCCTTATGAGTAAACTAACTTATTTCTCTCCCAAGGACCATCTGGAGAATTCCTATTGCCAACCATTGTGTCATAAGTTCTTTTTAAGGATATAGGTTAAATGGATATATAATATGCCATGATTTAAACTGATAAGCACTGTTATCTGCTGAAAACAGAAAGGAAAGAAAATGTGAGACATATATTATTGCTCTATTTTTCATATAACACACACACATGCACTGCAAACAAACAAAGCTTCTAACAAAATATTTTTAGACAAATTTGCTATTTAGACATATTTCCTTAACTCTGACTACTACTTTTTATCCTCTCGCTGTCTCTTCACAAAGAAGGTAAAGAAAGGAAATGAAGCAGAAGTGACTGATATTTCAACAGAAAGTTTAGCAACTTATTCTCAATGCTTAAGTACTTTAGAGTACAGAATTCAAGTATATCAGCTCACTTGTCATGTCATTTAAAATATTAATCAATCTTCTTAAATTACTGTCAAAATTCAAAGAAGCATATTCATTCATTGTGTACTTGTGACTATATGAGAAACATAAATTTTTCTGGTACAGAGCAATAATTTATTTTTGGGGGGGGGGGAGCATCACTGCCTCTGGTGATTGTGGGCGCTACCCAGTGCCGCTCCTGAGAGCCGCCGCTGGATTTGAACTGCCAAGCCTGCAGGTTGCAGTCCCGCACTCAACCACTTATGCCACCGGGGCTCAGCCCAGAGAGCAAAAATGTTAAGCTGTGCAATGTCCTACATAACCAATGTGCATGAAGTCACAATACACATTTTAACCTGTAAAATCTGCTAACTAGACTCAGAGATGTCTGTCTTTAATATCCTTGCTATTAGCAATTAGATGTGGTTTTCTAATTTCAGGAATAAAAATAAATGCATATTCCATGGCCAAATCCATTAAGGTTTCCAAAATGTAATTTTCATGCTCCATTGAAGATTTAACTTTATTGAACAGCTTTTCTATCCTTTTAATGTTTCATTACCCAAGTTCCTATTTTCTTGATTGCTGGCTGTTTTCTCTTTGCTTCTTTGCAAGTTTTTGAGTTACTTTGATTAAAAATTTTGACTAAGCTACCAGGATTTAAAATACGGATACACTACCAAAATTTTGTATTTGCTCTCTGCGATGATTGATTTCATGTGTCAACTTTGTCATGGTACTCAGTTATTTGGGCAAATGCTAGTCTATGTGTTATTGCAAAAATGTTTGTATATAATTATTACTAATAATCAGTTGGCTTTAGGTAAAGTAAAATTTCTCACAAATGACATGTGGGTAGACCTCATCTAACCTGTTGAAGGTCATAGCACCAGAAACCAAGGATCCTTGAAGAAGAAAAAATATGTTTCAAGAATGAACCCAGCTTGTGGCCTGCTGAATAATTTGCAACAAAAAATGAAGGATCAATTCTTGCTTGAATATCTAAGCTGCTGGTCTGCTTACTGACGTCAGACTTTTCAGAACCCACAATTACATGAGTTGATTTCTCAAATGCAATCAATCAACCTCTCTTTCTCTTGCTCTTTTTCTTGCTCTCCTTTTCTTGCTATTTGCTGCAGATTTTGGTACCGAGAGAAGTTCTGTAGGAACAAAATCTTTGGGATGGGTTGACTTTGAGGTCTCTGGAATTTGTTCTCTAATGTGGCTAGATATAATGACACCAAGAATGATTATCAGTAAAGGGAAGATTAGAAGTCCATTGCATAATTTGGCCACAGAAAGCCACAAAATGTTACCAATATATATACAACTGATCAAGTATTCATAAAAACAAGTTCTGTATGATTATTCATCTTATGTATTGGAATATTTTTGTCTAGGTTGTAGAATGAGATAAACTGGTTGCTTCTGTTTCCACTGGGGGAAAATTGGAAAAAGAATAGCGGAACTCAGAGCTTGAACCTTAATCTCTGTGTGACCTGTGTTAGATCCTGAAGAACTTCTTACCTCAGCACTGAGATTGTGGCAAAATCTATTACTAATTGAAATAGTCCAGACACAAAAGGTAGTAAGAAAAATAATCAACATTTGGGTGGTTTTATATTTAGACTTTGAAAAATGAATTTTATTGCTTATTTGTTTCTTCAACAGTTCTAAATGAGAGAATAAGAGTAGTCAAGAATTCTGGGTAAGGTGGAGTAATGCTTAATTAAGGGGCATCAGCACAGACTTGTTATTGAGGGGCTTCCAGCTCTATGGATGTCAGAATAGAACTGTGTTTATGTGCTTTTTCCAGTGGGTCATCATTTTTTAGTAAGTAAATTGCTAGGCCTTCCTTCTGTGGCTGCTAGATGCACTCAAATGTGTAACTTCTTGGGTAGCAACCGAGAAACTTAAAGATAGTTCTAAAGTTGGATCTCCTTGAGAAATATATGAAACAAAATGGATATCATGTTGAACAAAATGGAATGGAGCCCATATCTGACCTCCTCCAGCTACACAAGGGAGGAAAATACACCTCTTCCCCAGCTCAAGGACCGTCATGAGGCAGAGGTAAGATATGCCTTCACCCCCCAATCCTTCCTGTCTCTTATTGTAACTGCAATCATTCCTCTCAGGACATCCTACTTTTCTATTGGGTTTGACAATATATTATAATGGCCACAAAGAACTGAGAGGCAATACTCACAATTCAGGGGTCTTATTAGGAAAGTTAGCAGACTACAAGTTAATATTAGTAAATAGTAAGCATGCAGTCATTAGTACACAGTAACACCTCTCCTCAGTCACATGTTCTCTTTTTTTGTTGCTGTTCAGATTGTTGGATAGTCTCCTCCATGGACCATCAAGCAAACCTGCTGATAGGTGTCACAGTCTCAGAGTCTTGGCACTGCTCCTCTGTTATGTTTCATGGTCTCCTTGTCTCAGCTTCTGATCTTGGTCTGCCTCCTTTGGTCTGTCCCATGATATCTGTCCCACAGTCTCTGGTGCCCCTGCACTTGACCCCCACCACAGCAGACCGAGGTCGCAAATGTGCTCTATATGTGGCTTTTTCCTTAATGTTCCTAACAATTTCTCTCTGTTCATGTTTCTGAGATGACTTATTCTTTCTTTATTTCTTTTTGTTTGTTTGTTTTTTTCGGCATCACTGCCCTCTGACTTTGGGAATAGGAGGTCCAGTCTTTGCTCCTGTGGAGCTGGAACTGAAGCTCCATCCCAGTGGGCTGCAGTCCCGTGCACAACCACTACGCCCACTCCAGGGTTCAGCCTGATGACTGATTCTTATAGTCTGGGAAATGGCCACTGAAACTGAACAATCCCCTCTACTAGTGGTACACATGTCCAGCCAATCATTTGGTGGGAGTTAAAGAGACAGAAATAGAACAGTCATATTAAGAATTTTTTAATTTTACTGCACATGGGGAGTAAAGTTTAAGTTTTGGACAGAAAGATGGATATTTATCTTTCTCTCCCAAGAATAAAGGTAGGGTAAGTTACAGCAAAGCTAAAATTTGGAGATATACATAAAGTTGTCAATGGATTCACTGTTCTTGGAAAGTACATTTTATATACTGAAATATATAAGTCATATAACTGAAATAATATAACTAAAGTGAAGAATTTCAAATGCTGCAAAACCAAAAGCAAACCATAGTCACTGCCATTGGCTCCGTGCTCACTCATGGCAGATAGACTGCCCCTGTGAGTTTCTGAGCCTAACTTGTTAGGTAGTGGACAGTCTTGTCTTTCTCGCTCAGAGTTCCTGGTGGTTTTGAAATGTTGACCTTCTAGTTAGCAGCCTAACGTGCAACCACTATGCCACTTGGGCTTCAGTAGAGCGGCAGAGTAGGCACTCCCTCTCCCTCCTCCACCACTGCCACCTCCTGCCTCTCCTGGAGCTGCTTGTGTGCTCCGTGGGTGCTGACCTGGTTCCTCTTTTGTGATTTGACAGCTGTAAAGACTCGGAAGCTCGCCATGGACAACAACAACAACAAAAAAAGCCCAGGATAGAGTCAAGACTGAGAACAATATCATAATTTGAAGATGGCCGGGCAGGATGGTTCTGTGGTGCAGTTTAAGATTCACAGACATATGTCACTTAGTAAACTAATGAACGCCTATTGTGAACGAGTGGCAGGGTTTGGCAATGAGGCAGACCAGATTCTGAGTTGATGGACAGCCAATCAATGAAACAGACACACTTAACACAGTTGGAAATGGAGGGTGAAGATACAATTGATGTGTTCCAGCAGCAGACAAGGGGCGTCTTCTCTAGGGAAGCCTGCCCCTTTCCTCCAGAACTCTCTTCCTACTGACCATTCTCAATTACAAAACCACGATTTGGTTCCACCACAGCCTGACTCCTACAGTACAGTTTTCTCCGTTTCATTTCCCCTTCCGCATTCCTTTATTGTACATAAGCTAACAGTATGCAGGAGCACTCTTCATTTTCCCCTTTGTTTATTTAGTTTTCCTTTTTTTCTTCCTTCTTTTCTTTTTTTCTACTAAATGGCCAATGATATGTTTTGATCAACATCAAGTGGAGATGTGCGTATGATTGTTTTAACATGGTTCTGTGAAAACACCCCCTTCTCCATTAGTGGCATTCAGCAATTTTCTTCATATTCCAGTAAGTTATTTTACTCTCACTGTTTAACAACAACAACAAAAACAAAAACAATGACATAACATGTCCTTGCATACCTTGTTTGATTGACTCATTTTAATTTTTTCATCGGTCATTGTAAAACCAAGGACAATTTTATAACTTTTTTGTACACAGCTGTTACACATAGGGCAATATGCCTTTAAGAGGGGGTAAATTACTCTCAAATAAATGAAGGCTAGATGTTTTCCCCTCAAGAAAAGTATTATGTTGTATAAATAAACTTCTTGTTTAAAGTTTTAAAAAAAGAGTGGCAGAGGACTTTAAATGCTAGTACAGAAAATCATATAAGGAACAGATCCACAATATTAAAAGAAATAATAAAGAATACCCAGAATCTGTTGATTTTAGACTTAGAGATTATACATTAGTATACAATCTAAATAGATATCATACATGATTTTCTCTAGAGCCCTTTTCATGTAAGCAAAATGGAGAGATGAATGGAAGGAAAATGTTCCGACTGATATTATGTTGAAAGTGTGTAAGACGTGTTATACCAAGGGAAAGACTAGAGATTGGACACTCTCAGAGTGTTTGAAAAGACAGCCAAGAGCAGGGCAGACAGCATGTTTGTTTGATCAACTGAAAGAACAGAGTGAGCATCAAGAGACTTGTGGTTAGAAAAAAACCAATAGTTATAGAAAAGCATAGAAAAGTTCAGAAAAAGTGTCAAAATATGAGTCTATGATCCAGTGGTGTTCTGAAACTACTCAGTCAGTTTGGATAAAGAAAAATAAGCTCACATTTCAAAATTTTGTGTTAACAACTGAGTGTGTTCAATATTTGCCCAAACCAAAAACTCCTTGAGTTTTATAAGGAAAAAAAAAGGGATTCCATGTCAATTTCATTTCATGCATCCTTTATTGACCTCCCAGCCCTCAGAGAAGCTGCTTTTAAATATGTAAACATAGCACTGCTGTGATCAGGAAGTAAGAGTTAATAGCAAAGAGAATGGAGTTGTGTGCTATGAATGATGGATATCAACAAACTGTACACTTATGTTAATAGTGAGGTTGTAGATAACTAAAGTGGAATTGTGGAAGAAGAGCTAGGAATATTAAAAAGTAAAAAACTTGATAGTGGAGAAAAGATTCCCTTGGATAATGGTGATGACAATGGAGACCAGACAGTGGACTCGGGTAATGTAAAAGTAATTAGGCAAAGAGACTTGTAGAGGTTACAATGAAGGAACAACTTAAACATCACAATAATGAGTTAGAAGTCTTCATTGAGTTAATGTAGCTGACAGTGCTATTAAAAATGAAGGTTTCAGTAAATAAAGTAAAAAGCTTATTCAACTTCAATGATCCACTCCAAAATTAAAGTTTAAAGTGACATTCCTAAGTACTCAGTGTTGTAGAAGCAGGCATCTCCACACGGTTTCTCCAGGTCCAGGGCGCTAGCATTGCTCCATGGTGTCGTTTCAGCAGAAGACAAAGCAGAGAGCCTGTGTGTATCTGCCCTCCAAGGAGCTACTTATTTCCGTGGCGCCTCCAAATGAGGTCATCAAGCTGCAATCTGATTGACAGGCTAGACTCCACCCCTTTGCAAGTTGGCACCAGATTATATAACGACCACACCAGCATATTCTGTGTGATATTGAAATTGTTTTTAATAATAGTTAGGCGTTATCATGCTCTCTGCTCATCACTCTAACAGTCACAGGGGAGGTCGTGATTACCTGTGTGACTAACAAAATGTTTAAAATCTAAGCTTTCAAGTCAGTGAATTGTCACTTTTATAAAAACTGCTACCAGGCGAAAATAATACCCAATATTAACATTTAGAATAGAGATTTTAACATTTTTAAAATAGTCTCATTTTAAAAGAAATTGTTTAATAATGATGAATCATGACTTAGATATTAACCAAGCACTGATTTTTGCTTTCCAAAAGAGAAATAGATGCACTCATTTTCTAAAATATATTATTAAACTGTTCATAAAAAGTATGAGGGAAATAATAAGTAAACTAATCCTTGAAGCATATAAACAGGAAGCAGCTCAAGAAGAGTCCACATATGTTCCCACCTGGATTACACTTCCTGAAGGACAGTTGAAACACCTGGCAACTTGGCTTGAGAAAGAACATTAATATAGGAAACACTGTTTGGAAGTTGATCTCAAGAAACCTTGAGAGAGGCCCTTGGGAGCCTTTTCTGTATTTGATTAAACTACCTTGTGACACTCAACATAAATAAGACTCGTCAAACATAAATAAGACTCGTTAAAAGTACCTAATATAATTACCCAATGTGCACTTGGAATTCTTGCTGTCTTTCAGAAGCTCTCAGCTCCTTGAAACAAAAGGTCTTCTTTATCTTTTCCATATACCTACTGCAAACATGTGTATCATTAGAATAAAACTGGACTTTTTCAGGCTGCATTTCAAGGTATTAAAACATAACCAACCAATATGTCCCTGAACTCTCACAGTCAACAAAAAAATGTGCCTTTATTCTATCTCTCACACATATCACTTTTTCTCCCTCCACTTTAGGGAACAGGATTTCACATGGATGGGAGGAAGAGAAATCTCCCCTACCTTTTCCTCTGGAGCCAAGTTTAGTTTCATACCCACAAGCAATGTCTTGCTTTATCCAGGAAATTATTCTCAGCTCTGAAGTTCTGAGGATTTAGAGGAGTCAGGATATTTTCCAATATAATTTAATAGCTGCTTAAACAGCCTTTAAAACTTGTTAACAATGTGGCAGTTGGGAAACAAGGAGAGGACCCCCAAAAAAAGAACCACAAAGTGACTGTGGCAGTCATGTATTCATGATGACAATTTCATGATTGAAATGTAGGGGGTGGAGTGGAGGGTGTTAATCTGGAGACAGCCATTGAGTAGCCAGTGAGGCCTCTGTGTGAGTATGGCTCTCTCTTAAGAATTCTGGGAAATCTTGTGATATTTCCCAATTGGAGAAGAGAGACTTCTCTCTCAGTCTCTGAGAGTCAGTCTCCAAGATGACAAACTATGGACAAGAAAAGATGGCAGCGTCTGAGGAGCTAAAGGAACCAGAGGAGAAGCCACATGGCCTTATCCTGATGGAACCAGACCTCTGAAGCTAGCAAAGCCACGTGGAAATCCCTGCCAGCACTGAGTTGCCTCTACCACCACTGGATGTTGTTGATGGACCCTGAGCCCTGGAAGTGAGGATCCATGTGGAGACCTCTGCCAGCCCCAGGACGCTGCAACCTGTGACTTCGTGAGTTAGAAGGAAACTTTATACATGGGTATCAGGCATATGGGCTAATATTGGATTTATGACCTTAGACTGGAATGGGTTGGGATTCTTTCTCAATGTTCCATTCCTCTTGGATATAAACCTTACCCTTATATCCATATGAGTGCCTATGAATTTGTTTCTCTAGTCTACCCTGACTAACACAGTGGCCTTCAGTTGACAGCTCCTCTACTAAGAGTTTAGAATGTTCAAGTGTAGCCTGAATTCAAAACATTTTTTTAGGTCTTCTACTCAATTCCAAGCACTAAATAATGCAAGAACTCACCAGATCCCAACATGTCAATGCAGCTGATTGCTCCCCTCCTTGACTGCACAGGATTATGTGTGCAACAAGTTGCTGGGGAAATTTGAGTCAATTGGACTCAAGTAGAAGGACAATGTTTAGAAAACGATGATGGCAACCTCTGTACAAATGTGCTTGACAGGATGTATGTATGTATAGATTTTGATAAGAGCTACAGGAACCCCCTCAATTAAAGAAATAATAATATGGAGTCTAAAATCAAAATATCTAAATTCTAATACTTGTATCATTCACTTATGTGATGGTGGGCAATTGATTTAGCCCATCTTCCTCACCAAGCGACATGAATTTGCACATCAATATAATTATCTGTGTTCTCTATTGACACCAATAGACTCTGACATGAACATTTTTATTTTGTGCATATACATGAGCATACCTAAGTCTTAGAAGATATATATTCAGAATATAACTTAGAAAGAGGGATTGTCAAAGTCTGTCTTACTTACTTTGCACCTATAATTAGCAAACACCAATCACTAAAAAAGTCATTTGGGAAAGCACAGAGACAGCGGAAACACAGTGGATCCAGAAGGAGATGGATTGACACATAGAGGCAATGATGAGCTCAGGCATCAAGAATCATAGGGACAGCAGAGGACAAAGCAATGCTTCGCTGTTACTCACAAGAGCCAAAATTATTATGAACCAGGAGTCAAAACTGATCAAACAACTGACAAGATCATAATTATTGAAATGCTATAAAGCAGGGCTCTACTCTGAATTACCCCAGGTCACCACGAATAACAATCTACTCACCAGCAACACAGTTGATTTCTTCTTCCTTTGAATTTGTATTTTCTAAGAAAAATATCCCCCGCCCCAAGTGAGCTGGTTAAACACAGTGGCTGCCACAGTGGGCTTCCCACATAACCACCGCTGTGATGAGGGTAAGGACAGGGCAGTGTTGATGTCAGTTGTACATCTGATCATACCAATTGGAACCTGCCAGTGGCACCTAGCAACTGCAGATGCTTGGGGCGAATTTGAAAAGTCAGCCTTTCATCAAGTCATTGGAAACTTCTCTGTTTGCACCACCCAGGAACTGCACAGCCACCCGTGAAAAATATTTAGAGAGAAGAATAATTTATGGCTCTGTTGACTCAAAGGAAATCTTCCAGTGCCTCAAAGAAATAAAATCTAAATGCATTTTTAGTGCAGAGATGTCAGAAGGGTAACATCTGACCACATCTGGTTGCACTAGGGTGCAGACCGATCCTCCTCTCCCCCAAGGTGGATTTCCACAAGGCAGAAGTTGAATATAACTTTACTTTCCATGCCTTTTCCCTCCATTCTGACACCAATTATGCCTTGTAAGGTCCTCTACTTCTCTAACCTAATTCTTATAATCCCTTGGAAAAATACACAGAACTCACTGATCACCCTCTCAAGTATGGGATTGGATATGGGAAGCTCACATGTTGCCACAAGTTAGGACTAGAAAATATGAAGCCAACAGTTATTAGTCCACTGGAACACATCTTATGAGCCAACCACCATGTCTCATGCCCTCTACTCCTGAGCCTCTACAGCCTTTCTTGCCTCCCTCCACTGCTTTAGGCTCATTTGCCAGGTACTGACTTTTTTGGTGGCCCCAGGCGTCTCTCTTCCAACTTTGAGAAGGCTCTGTTATTTCTACTGGAACGCTACAACTGGTCAATCCTTGAGTCCACACCCTTTCCAATTTATTTGCAGAATCCCCTCCTTATTCTTGGTGGGAGTTATAGAGAAATGGATAGAAGAATCATGAGTATTGAATTTCACTCTCTCCCAATTTTCTATCCTAGTCTGTTTGCTTCTTTGAAAAAGAGCACAGAATAGGACAGGGTAAAAGAAGTTGGCTTGAAAAGGCATCATGACAATGAATTTATCTAATATAAATTTAATAACGGTAGTTGCACTGCAACATGTTTTTTTTAGAGTTCACATTAATTATTTATTTTTTATTTTAATTTATCATTTTATTGGATGCTCATATATTGCTTTCCATCATGCTTAGTTCAATACATAGTTACATACACTGTGCCAAGCACCCCCACTTGCCTGGCCTCATCGACATTCTGCCAACATCTGCCCCTCCATTTGGGCCCTTGATATGCGCCCCCCCTTCCTTTCCCCTCCAAACTTTCCCCTCTCCCCCCACCCCAGTCCTCATTACACTGCAATGATTATTGTTTTATCATATCTTACCCTGCTCAACCTCTCCTCTGCCCACTCCTCCCTATGTCTGTTTTGTATCATTGCTTGAAAGGGTCATATACCAATTAAATTGCTGAATTAAGCAGTGGGGAGATCAAAGGTTATAACACATAAAAATTGAAAGAAAAAAAAGAAGTAAAGGTTTTATGAAATCCTTGGGTAACATAACCAGTTTGCACATGACTGGTGATCCAAAGATTGGGGGCTCACACCCAGTGGCTGGCTCTGAGAAAAGAAGACCCCATTCACTGCTTCCACATGGATTACATCCACAAATTCCCCATGGAGCTGTTCCACTCTTATTACAGATGAGGTCACCATAAGGAAAAGTCCACTGAGTAGGTTTAGCAAAGATGTCCCAAGGAGTAATCCTTGTTTCAGTTAAACAAAGAAATCTTATCACAAGACAAGTAACATTAAATATTGTTTTATATATGTGTATACACACAGAGGTTGATGAAATGAGTTATTTGTAGTTTGCATCTGACATGAAGGCTGTGATGGAGTACTTTAAATTTTGCACATATTTTAAAGGTTAAAAATATTCACCAGGCTAATGTGTATGTTTGTAATAACTTTCAACAAAGACTTTTAAAATTTTTTTAAGATTAACCTCATTTAGAATTTAACAATTAAGTGTTTCTTTGTATTGATTAGCTCAAAACACACACACACAAATGGTGATTGGAGCTAACGACAAGGAAAAGGAGTGTACTGTGTTAGACAGGGTTCTCTAAAAAACATAACCAGGACACTAGTAATTTATTTATATATTTATATAGCTGGAAGGATATATAAAATAAGAAATAAACAGTTAACTAATCTATAAAGCAGTACAAATGACTTGTGCAACTCACTTGTGTGAGACAGCTAGTAAACTGACAGTGCTTTGAGTCTTGAGGGCCATCAAGTAGTCCTCTGTAGAACAATTCAGGCTATCTGGTCACAAGCAGAAAATGGTAAAGCAGGTCACCAACAGTCGACCAGATGACAGAAGCCAATAGTACCCAGATCAAGAGATGTATATTCCAGGAGTGTGGCGAAGTGGGGCTTGAAGAAACCTCAAATCATAGCAATACAGTCCATGTATTAGGTGTGCCATGGGTAGTGCAGCTTGGAGATTGAGGCACAGACTGATCTGAAGATCTAAGAGAGCCAGGGCAGGGCTTGCCAAGCCATTTAAATCTCCACCCTTCAATTGATCTTTTATTTGGGGGGCGGGGGCATCACTTATCTGTGGTGGTGGGAGTAGGAGTAGGAGGCCCAGCCTTTGTTCCTGTGGAGCTGGTATTGAACCTCCATCCCAGTGGGCCACAGTCCTGCGCACAACCACTACACCACCAGAGCTCAGCCCTCAATTGATCTTATATGTGTTCATTGGCCATGTTTTCATAACAAATCTACCTATCATCTTTGGCCATGTTGGCACAACAAGCCTACCTATCACATGTACCTTACAATGCATGTGAAGATTAGAATGTCACAGGGTGATTTTGAATGCACAGGCACTTCCATTTGGGCATGACGAATTGTAAGAGGGAGTTTCAAAAAGTTGATGGAAAATAGAATTAAAAGGTAATGACACTTTTCCTGGAAACTTTTGAAGTGTCTGCTATAAATGTTTGCAACTCAAGAAGGAAAGGCTTGTTCAAAAGGCACCAGGAATTGGGCTAGAGTTCAGTTGTGACATCCAGGTCATCAGGCCCCATTTCTGAGCCTAGGGTTTAGCTCTGGTATCTAAGCCCAGGCAAGGCTGCAGCTGCTAAACCACAGTGGCAACTAAGACACAGCTGTTCCTTGTAAACCCTGAGCCATCTTGTGAGAAGTTGACCATATGGACTTGTAGAAAAGCCTAGTTTTTCAGGACATTTGTATTGCAGTTTTTGTGGTAAAGTTAGATGTCTTGGCTGATAATTGGGTCAACTTATATGTTGATATTTTTGATATGTCTATTTATGTGTTATATAGACATACTTATATACTATATACACACATATATATCTACATGCATATGTAGTACATGAAGGAGCTTCCAAAATGATGTGGAAAATTACCATTATCTTTTAGTTTCATCTTTCCATGTACTTTTTGAAGGCCCTTTATTAGAAGGTGGCCAGTCCTCTGATATACTCATAGCAAGGGTTCAACAGGCAATTGTGCAGTGATAAAATTATTATTTATTATAAGAACGATATAGAGAGTATAAGAGAGAGATAGAAGAACCATAGGAGTTATGTTGCATAGTACATGCTCATCTCCGCCCCGCTAGATGGTCCATGTGGAGAGAGAGAGAGAGAGAGAGAGAGAGAGAGAGAGAGAGAATTTTTATTTCCCCCATATAAATAACCTTCTCAGGGGGATATCTGAGCCCACCATTTCAGGAGAGGGCTGTCTTAAGGGCTATACAGTGATAAGGGGAGTGGTCTTAGGAATGCTTACGTGACTGTGGGACTGATAAGACCAGACCTTGGGCCTCTGGGGGTAGATAAATATTTCTGTCAGGTTAGGAGCCATTAACAATGGCTCTTGAATCCCGCCCACTGGCGTCAAGGGAAGTGAGCCATCATCCTGACAGAGGCATTAAGTAACTGGGAACTATAGGGAGTATAGCTAACTTAACTTCCATAACAAATGCTGGTAAACAGTTTGCTTAATATTTGGAGTGTAAAAATTGTGGAAAATTCCTGTCTTCATCCCACAGTCTTTCACATATCACAGGGTATTTTCACAGCACCTAAGTCTCATAGTGTTCCACCTCACAGAAAAGATCATGCACTCATCTGTATCTTGTTATTTTCTTCATTTAATGTTCTGTCTGATAAGAATATTAACAAAGCATTTAGCTGTTTGATTCCTTGTTAATAAAAAAGTGATATGAGAAAACAAATTTAAAAAAATCAGTCATGCATATACTTTTTATATTTATTCAGAAACAATTTGGGTATCTACACTATTCCAAGTACATTGGCAAACTCCAGAAAAATCAAAGTGAATAGTCCTTGTATCTGTTATAAAAAATAGACATAAACTATGGTCCTCAGTCACATTTCAGTTACAAACTTGTCCTAAATCCCATATTAGAATGATTAGTTACTTAAATCAAAGGGGATGCATTTGGCTGAGCCCTGGTGGCCTAGTGGTTGTGTGCAAGGACTGTGGCCCACTGGGTTGACAATTCAAATCCAGCAGCAGCTCTTTAGGAGCAAGACTGGGCTTCCTACTACCACCAGGACAATGATGAAAAAATAAAGAAGGGCTGCATTTACCCAAGGTGAAGTTCAGAGAGTTAAAAAATGGAATGAAAGAGAGAATCATAGATAAATTTAGAAGGTAGAATGCCACATTCATGGTAAATGTCAAGGTTGTCATTCATAGAAGAACGAAGTAGAGGGTCATTGTAGAAAATGTGATTTCTTCAGATCAAATCACAAGATGTGCTTATTTATAGGTTGATACCCGTTATTCACAGATGCCACATTTCTAACTTACTATAATTCGTTTTTCCATCCATAAATCAATATGCATACTGAGTGTTTTTATGACCATTAATAGATAGATATACGCAGAGCAGAGGGAACAAATGAATTTCCTCATGTGCATGTTCCCAGCTAAAGTACAAAAAAATCTATGCTTTGCCTTCTTGTCTCAGCTTCCATCCTGTATGCACATGCCATTTCCCCACTAGTGGGATTTTCTCATCTTTGTGATGTTTGTTG
The DNA here is from genome assembly GCA_004026705.1 of Nesogale talazaci. NCBI lineage: Eukaryota > Metazoa > Chordata > Mammalia > Afrosoricida > Tenrecidae > Nesogale > Nesogale talazaci. The sequence continues at coordinate 53,884 of PVJH01004365.1, forward strand.
GTGACGTCCCTAATGGGAATGATCTCTCCATGTAATGTGGAAGTGCTGCGTAGTGGTCTGATGTGCTAAAAAACTGTAAACAGACTCTGTGTGTGGCTATGCTTTGTTCTGGCATGAGTTATAGTGCTATGAGCAGGGAACCCATTGTTAATATATCAACAGCTGGTACACTAGGAAATAAAGGAAGGCAGTTCTCTCATGGGTGTTTGAGGTCAACTACAGAAGTTATTATAGTACACTATAGTGCACGATGAAGCTGTTAAAAAAAGTTTTAAAAGTGGCCATATCTATAGATTTGTGAGATGATGACCACCTAAAATGGTATGAGGTTAACAGCCAGAAACATTTATGGCCATGTTATGCAAGGATGGGAAAATGTTTAAATCTTTTCTGATAGTGCTGATGAGCTTACATATTCCAAAAGCCTAAATAATATTGTGTTAGTTTGGGTAGACTAGAGAAACAAATTCATTGAAACACATATGTGTATAAGAAAGATGTTTCCATACAAGAGTAGTTGAACATTGAGGATACATCCCAGTCCAGTTCAGATCAAATCCATAAATCCGTTATTAGCCCGTATGTCTGATACTAATCTATAGAAACTTCTTCAGACTCATGAAACACATGAAAGATGCCAAATGCAGGAAAACCACAGGCCAGTCAGTTGGAAGTCTTCTGAATCCAGTGGCATTGTAAGCATCTTAGTGCTGGCAGGCATTTCTACATGGATTTTCCAGCTCCCGAGGTCTGGTTACACCAGGGTATGCCTATGTGACTTTTCCAGCTCAGGGTACTAGCGTAGTTCCATGTGTCTTATCAGCTGCAATGTCTGCCAGGGAGTGAGCCAAGAGAGATAAGTGTCTCCTTCCTCCATACCCGATTTCCCAGAATTCTCAGGAGAAAACCATGCCCACACAGAGGCCTCCATTTATTATGACCCTATTGACAGACAAAACTCCACTGCTTCATCCTTAATCCTCTGAAGCGCCAAATTGACATCAGATTATGTAATGACCACAAGTATAAAAGCACTGTAAGCAAAATGAGTCAGATTTGTCACATCAAAGGGCTGCAGAGGAAAGTTTTCAATTATGCTAAAGTTTTGGGGTGGTGTAAACTAACTAGTATCTCATTTGACAATTCAATGGAAGGCTGGAGCTTAAAATTCACTCAGAGGTATGTGAGAAGAAAGACTTCACCTTCTACTGCTAAATAGCCATGGGCAACCTCATGAAGAACAGCTCTTCTCTGACACATATGGGTCCCTATGAATTAGAATCCACTTAGTGGTCCCTCGTTTCCAGTGTTAATCTTAGAGGTCATTTGTGGCTCAGTGTTAAAAGAGTTATCTTCCATGCAGGAAACTTGTGTTTGTTTTATGACTAGTGCGCCTCAGGGTCGAAAACTGCCATCTCTCAGTGGAGGCTTGAGTGCTACTAGAGATATAAATAACTTCTCAGTGAGGCTTCCATACAAAGATGAATGTAGACAAAGGTCCTGGTAATCTACTTTTGAACAATTATATCCTGAGTCTTCACTGATTCTGAATCATAATCTGTTATGAGCTCCACATTCCCCATCATTGTGAGTACTAATAGTGAGTTCTAGGTAGACTTTTCAACAAAGTAATGCACCCAGATAGGAAGGACACAGTGGTGGAAGCTTGGTTGATGTCAGTACTGGTAAAAAGTTGGAAGAGAGGTATGTCTAACTCCTATCTCATCAGAAACAGTCTGGGGCTGGTGAGATTGATTTTCCTTCCCATTTATGATACTAGAAGAGGTCAGATGTCACACATCTGACATTTGACATTTGAAAATGTCATAACATTTTCACTATTTATAACATTTCGGAGATGACAACATCTCACACATCATCACAATCTGTTCACCACGAGTCATGTGGGTATACAAAACAGGGCAAAATTACAGTTCATTGCATATAGACCACCCAGCAGTTGAGAGCCAGCCAACTCAACAGCACCTAACAATAGCTAGTGTGGTCTAAAATAGAGATAAGGTGGAAAAGCCAGTTTTCAAGTCCCATTGGTCTCTACTGATTTTCATTTGACAAACCAAGGTCAGGCAGTTCAGTCATGCACTGCCCAGGCTCAACACACACCCTGCATTCCATCAAGACTTCAGGGAAGGTATGCCTAAAACTTTCAGTGTTTATAATGATGGATGATTCCTTCAGGAGCAGTGGTGAGAGTGGTTATACCAAGAGGGTGGAGGGAAGGTTGGGTAGAGAGTTGGCACCGATTATAAGGATGTACACATAACCTCTCCTCTGGGGCATGAACAGCAGGGAAGTGGGTGAAGGGAGTAATCAGACAGTGTAATATATGAAATAATAATAATTAACAAATTATCAAGGGTTCATGAGGGAGGGGGAAAATGAGGAGCTGATTCCAAGGGCTTAAATAGAAAGCAAATGCTTTGAGAATGAGGAGAACAACAGATGTTCAGATGTGCTTGACATACAATCGATGGATGTATGGCTTGTGATAGGAATTGTGTGAGCCCCCAATAAAATGATTAATAATTTTTTTTTTGCATTATCCTACCACAGAGAAAGATTTGGACCCAAGACTCCAAGGATCTAACTGTGTATCTTCCCTGGAAGCCTTCCCTTTAGCTCAGCCTTCACCATTTCATTGATTTGGTGATATTATATAAAATAATGACAATGTATCATGGAAATCAACTCTATGTATTTATGACTTCCTAATAATAGTATGCATATTCAACACTTTCACTTACTCTAGAAGTCATTATAAAGCCCTCCCTCTTTTTTTATGTTTTTTGGGGGGAGGGTATCACTGCCTCTGGTGGTCATAGGTGTTACCCAGTGCTGCTCCTGAGAGCTGTCGTTGGATTTGAACCGCCAAGTCCACGGGCCACAGTCTCACACTCAATCACTTACACCACCACAGCTCAGCCCAAACCCCTCCCTTTAAAAAAAATACCTCCCTCTTTTTTTCAATTAGAAACTAAGTCACTTCATAATTCATAAGACGGGAGTTGGGGAAGACTGCTATGGAGGACATGTGAGCATGGAGTCTGATATTTATTAGTTTATGATAGCATGTCTATCATTTTCTACATCTGCTGATAAATAGGAAAACTGGGAGAGGAAACAGAGCCAAAATCTGCTCAGTAATTTTCTTTCTAGTATTTGTTGGATTTTATCAATCCCCAGCACCTTGAAAAAACCAGTAGGCTATTATAGTGTGATGTTGGTGACAATTGTTTCCCTTTCATTTAAGATATAGAAATACTGTTGGCAGATAAATTGTTCACTCAATTTGAACACATTTGCAAGTATTAAAGAATATTTAAATACTACGTATGTGTTGTGCTACAGTGCACTATTAGCAATGCACGACTAGTTGAAATGTAAGAATGTTCTTTTGAGGACTAATTTGATCCAGTGCATAGAATTTTTAATAGTCTCATATGCGTATCATGACAAATGGAGAAACGATTGAAGTTGTCAAGGATTCCGTCTTGCTTGGATCCACAGTCCACGCTAATGGAAGCAGCAGTCAGGAGATCATGGGGCTTTCCTGTTTTACTTTATTACTGTTGTTATTTTTTTAGCTTTTGACTTGTGTGCTTCTTTGTATATGAAGTCCAGGATAAATAAATCTATAGATAGAGTAAGTATCATTAATGGTTTCTTGAGAATGTTGCAGGAGATGTTGGGGGAGGGGAGCAGAAAGTAAATGACAATGAGTACAAGAAAGCAGAAAAATATCTTACATTAGGTAAGTCTGCTGGACAAGTCCTCTTTAAAGTATGCAAAAGCAAGGAGGTTACTTTGAGGATTAAGGTGCACCTGATCCAAGCAATATGATTTTCATTTGCTTTATTCTTCATATGCATCTTGAAGTTTGAAACTGAATAAGAAAAACCAAAGAATAATAGATATATTTGAATTGTGGTTGGTGCTGGAGATTAGTGGAAGTACCGTGGACTTCCAAAAGAACAAATACATCGGTCTTGAAAAATGTATGGGCAGAGTGCTCCTTAGAGGCAAGACTGATGAGACTTCATCTTCTATAGTTTAACTATGTTGTCAGAAGAGACCAATCTTTGACATAGACATCATGCTTGGTATAGCAGAGGACAGATAAGGAGAAGGCCTTCAAGGAGATGGCTTGACACAGTGGCTGCAACCATAGGCTTGTGGTGGTCACGTACTTGATGTCAATTTTATGATTGGGATACAGGGGTGGAGTCTAGCCTGTAACTCTGGAGATAACCAACGAGGCCTCTGTGTGGGCAAGGTTTTTCCTGAGAATTCTGGGAAGTCTCGCAGTATTTCCCATTTGAAGAAAGGAGAGTTGACTCAGTCTCCAAGAGACACCTGACAAGACAAGATGACAGCATGTTGATGAATCCTGATTCCTGGAGAATGGAGGAGTCAGAGAAGAGGCCACTTGGGTTTGCTCTGATAGAGGGAAACCTCTGGGGCTGTAGAAGCCATGTGGAGACCCCTGCCAGTGCTGAGATGCTCAGGAGGCCACAGGGAGACTTCTGCAAGCTCTGAGATGCTTGTACTGCCACCAGACATACAAGACTCTGCACCCACTGACCTGTTATTGTCCTGGTGTCATCGCATGTGCTTCGTAAGTGAAGACTTGATAGACTGGTTTCCAACATATGGTCTAATATCAAACTTATGACTTTGGACTGGACTGGGTTGGAATACTTTCTCAATGTTCCATTACTCTTGTAAATAAACCTGTCCCTTATATCCATATGCCTGTCTATGAATTTGTTTCTCTAGTCTACCTGGGCTAACACAGGACTCAAGCTTAGGAATCATTGTAAGGATGCTTCAAGACCAGGACTTCTGTTTCATTCTGTTATCGATTAAGGTAGCTATCAGTTGGAATTGATTCCAATGCACCTAACAATAACAACAACAACGACAGCAATAGAAGACCAGAGAAGAGTCCAAGCATTTGAATCATTGTGCGGGCAGACTATTGAAAGTAACACGGACTCCCAAAAGAACAAGCACATCTCTCTTTAAAGAAGTCCAAACAGACACCCCATTTGGAGTAAGGATGGTAAGGCTTGTCTCATGTAGATGGGACATATTGTCAGGAGAGGCAAATCCTGGAAGAGGACATTACGCTTGGCAGACTATGGGGGGCAGTGACTCCATCAATAAAAAAGGATTGACACAGTGGCTCTAGCAGTGGGCTCGCGTATAGAAACCACTGTGAGGATGGTGCGGGACAAGGCAGTGTTTCATTCTGTTGTGCATTGGAGAGAGAAGAGCTGGAATGGGCTGGGTGGCACTCAACTATGACAACAATAGCAATGTATCAAGTTTGTAATGACAAATGAATGTCTAATCCAGGTCTGAAAAAAGAAAATCCACTGCCAATGTGCCAATTCTGAGTCATGATAAACCTCTACTCTAGGTTAGAGTCGAAGTCTTCCATAGAGTTTCCAAGGTTGAAAATATTTTTGGGATCTGACAATTGGCTTTTCTTCCACAGAGCAGCAGGTGGGTTTGAACTGCAGAGCTTGCAGTTAGCAGTTTAATGCCTCACTCACAGTCACCACGGTTCCTTGCTTGAACACTAGCATATTATACCCTAATAATTAAGCTTAATCCTATGGATAAGAATCAGTAATAATTTCAATCAAAAGCTATTATATATATATATATAAACACATATGGACCTCTGTAAATTCAATGTAAATGGCTGAATGATCTCACACAGTTGGGAATAGAACCTGGATGATGAATATAAACTGCTCATTAGCACTGCACTCCCACCCTTCAAGGAGAGTCCAGAGCATGGTCCGAATCTGCCATAGAAATACCTCTGAGCACACAGGAAACTGGACAAGGGGATAAGATGGTATCATAAAGATGTGGCATTGTATCCTATTGCCACCATGCAGAGTCACTCCCAGCTACTGCTTGGGGGAGTTGTTTCTGGTAACTGAGGCACAGGGACTCAAGGAATTGACCAGGTCAGCTGCCCAAGCTGGTTAGGTGACTAGGAATGTGGGCAAGAAACTGAGAAAATGATCTTGCAGGCAAGAGGGTTCCAGGTTGAAACTTATCTACAGGAAATTATCAGGATTATAATGCAATGGTGAGATTTGGGGAGACAATGAGATAGGAAGAAGCAACAAAGATAAGGTAATGTTCCTGCTCCAGACTTCTTGGAAATATATGTTGTAAGACTCTCATGTAGTTTCTACAACAGTAAGTCTTAGGGTGAAGGAAACTACAGATAGAATATTTAAAATTTATTATGAAGACATCCAAGTCAGTTTTTAATATATAAATAATAAGTTTTTCATGTCATAATCAACTTTCCACAAAGTAAAACTTAACCCATTTAAGACGTTTCACATTTAGAGTCAAAATAACATTAACAGCAAAATTCGCAGAATTTGACTCCTAAGTGTTTACTCATTTTATTCCTAAGCGACAATTTGTCCTAGTTACAGTTTTTATTCCTATTTCACAAACGAGGACACATTAGAAATGAGGAGGTAGGATTTGGTCTTGGACAGTCATCTGACGGTAGTGTGTGGCAGCCTCCATTACTCCAGTCAGTCTTTCTCATCAGCTTATGGAATGATCATAATTTGGATGCTCACTTGTGCTCTGACATCATCTTAAAATGGAATTTGATGATAGCTGTCGAAAGAATAATGATATAGTAACATTGGGTTACTATATTGAGCACTGATGACACTGCAGGGTAAGCACTGGATTGCTAATGACAAGCTCCATGGTTCAAGATGCACCAGTCCCTCAGGGAGATAAAGCTGAGTGGATCTGCTTCAATTTAGACTTTTGGCCTAGGGTCAATGTCCCTGTAGGGTCAATATGAGTGTACATCAATTCAATACCAGTAAGTAATACTGGGTTATTTTACATTCCCAAATTAACAGGACTTGAGATTTTGGTCACTGGGAATCGAGCTCTGTTTTATGATAGGATTCAGGTGCTTCTCTTCAACTGGAGCAAAAATTAAAGTCCCAGCTTCCTGCTAGCACCTAGCCTTTTGGTAATCAGAATCACTGAATCTCACCAAACCATCAGGAGTTTTCTCTCTGTTCATGGGGGAATAGAGTCTTAGAACATATATGCAAATATTTATTGGTATCTATGAAGATACTGCATTTATTGGGAACCCTACTGGCACAGCAGATTAATTTTTGGGATGCTGATGACAAAATCTGAGGTTCAAACCACCAGCTAGTCCATGGAAGAAAGATGAGGCTGTCTGATCACCTAAGTATTCACAGTTTCAGAAATTCTAATCAACCTCTCTCCTCTGTCCTATAGGGTCACTATTAGATGGAATTGACTGGAAGTTGGTTTGTATTGAATCTATTATTTAGATACAATTAAATAAATGAATCAAATAAAACCTGAAAGGGATAATTATTCCAAAAGGGATGGTTATCAAACTTAAGAAGGATGGCAGCAGGCTCCTTCTATGGATAGAACTGTAAAACTCTTTTCTCACAGAAGCAATACATTTTCATGCTTTTAAATAAACCATACATTAAATGGATGTAGCTGCAGTTAAAATTTAACATGCCAAATGATCAAAACCAAATTTCCTGCCCTTGAGTCAGGTCACAGGTGTGGCTAACCTGCTGGAAAGAGCAGAACCGCCCCTATGAGTTTCTGAAAGGGTACATCTTTAGAGAAGGAGAAAGCCTCATCTTTCTCCCATTCTTATATACCACACCTTGACATTTGGGGGGATTAGCAAAGTGCCATTCTAAACAAGTTCGTCTCAGTAGGTTAGCAGGTATATTTGAATTTGAGAAATCATCAAAGGAATGACTAACGTTCTTTAAGAATCTCAATGTATTCTAGCTCTGGACTCTATCAAAGTGCATAAAATGATCTAACACTGTTTGATGAGGTGTGGAGAGATGGTCTTTTCAGGAATCCATAGGAAAACATCAAGGAAGGATTACCATGTGTATGTATTCCTCTTCTCAGGACAGAAGCACACACTGTCTTGGTTACATAGTGCTGCTGTATCAGGGGATGGCTCAGGGCCAGGCGGTGTTTCCTTCTGTCGTGCGTAGGGCTCATGATTGGCCGGAACCAGCTGGTTGGCACCTACCAACAACAGCAACAGAAATGCCACAAGTATATATATCTTTAGGAAATAGAGATGTGTTTTCTGAGACTGAAAAAAGCTAGAAGTCTGAATTAAACATGAAAGTTGAGGCAAAGGCATTTGTGTTATTCTGGCTAGACTAGAGAAACAAATACATAGGCTTGCATATGGATATAAGGGAATGGTTTATATACAAAAGAAATGGAACACTGAGGAAGTATCCCAACCCAGTCCAGTTCAAAGTCATAAGTCCAATATTAGCCCATATGCCCAATACCAGTCTATATCGCCTCTTTTCGACTCATGAAGTCACAGGCCAGTGGGTGCAGAGTCCCGGCGCTGGCAGGGGTCTCCTCATGTCCCCTCACTTACAGGGCTCAGGGTCCATCAACAGCATCCAGTGGTGGTAGAGGCAACTCATCGCTGGCAGGGGTCCCCACATGGCTTCTCCAGCTTCAGAAATCTGGCTCCATCAAGGCAAAACTGTGTAGCTTCTCCCCCAGCAACTTAAATGCTGTCATCTTGTCTTGTCGGTAGTTCATCATCTCTGAGATTAAATCCTGACAACTGAGGAAGATAGTTTCTCATCTTCACGAAGGAAATTTCGCGAAATTTCCCAGAAGTCTCAGCAGAAAGTCATGCTCACATGGAGGTCTCATTGGCTACTCAATGGCTATCTCAAGAATAACAGGCTAGATGTCTCCCCTACATCTCAATCATGAAATTAACATAAGCACATAATTGCCACAGCATTCTTTCTCTGAGAAAGGATTGTGTGTGTTCGCCATTGGTGTCCTGCTGTTTCAGATGTCTCGGAGTGTTTGGGTGTCAATCTCTGCTTTTCCAGTTGTTCATTTCATCTCTCTGAAAGTTCAGAAGTGATTGACTTCAGACAGACTATTCGTTAATGCTATCTTATTACCCTCACAAGGACAACCCTTTTTTTCCAAATGGAATTCATAACATTAGACACAGAGACTAGAGGGGATGACACAGTTCAATTCATTGGGAGAACTTTAAAAAATTCATATTTATTATATAATTATGACCAATATATCAGGAATACTTTGTTTTCAGTTCCTTAATCCAAAAGAAAGAAAGAAAGAAAGAAAGAAAGAAAGAAAGAAAGAAAGAAAACTATGGATTTTGCAAAAGTGTTATTTCTATTTTACAGATACTGAAGATTAATCAGTATTTTAGAAGGGCCTGTTGGTATAATGGAGTTACCCTTCAGGCTGCCAAAACCACAAGGCCAGAAGTTTGAAGCTCCCAGTTGCTCTTCAAAAGAAAGATGAGGTTTTCTGCTCCTATAAAGACTTTCCGCACTGTGAAGTCCCAGAAGTAGTTTTACTGAGTTGTACTTGTTCTACGATGTTCAGAGAATGATTTCATGGCAGCAAACTGGGGCTCTCTCTCTCTCTCTCTCATTCTACAAAAGCATGCAGTGCAACTGTTAAGTAATGGAATCTTTCAAAATAATTAACAGTTCCACATAGTCTCCAATTATCATGTTGAGAACTTTGTCTTTCCCTAAGATGGAGCAAAACGTAATTAAACTATAGCCAGAATACGTTTTCTGAATGCAAACCATGACATGCTAAACGTCTGACAAGACTTATTGTGACTGGCTCAAGATATTTTATGAGAAATTTGCTGGAACTACAGAGATCGTATTTTCCCCCCAATAAAACATAAGCACACATGGCCTGCATTTAGGAGAGAGGATTGAAAAAGAAACTGTTCTAATTGTTTTGAGCTGTGTCTTCTCTATAACCCACAGTGACAAAATTATGAGGCTATACAAACTGCTTACATTTCTAGGGTGTTTCATCAGGTTTTTATTTTGGTGAAATAAAAACCTATTTGTTTCTTTCTTTTTCTCGTGAATTATCTAGTGATGTTTAGCTCCTTTAATTTAATCAAGCAGTTTAATGTAGTGATGATGGATTTATTCATGCCCCACCACAGTACTCAGGGGGGAAATTCAACATCGTGGTAGGGATAGTGTATTGTCCATAAAGAAAGGCAAGGATTTTGAAAAGCAATTTAAGTCAATTATATACAGATATCTATTGCTTTTGAAGGAATTAAAGTTTGAATAATTCAATGAATTATGTCCATTGCTTTTATTAATAGCTGTAAAAAAGAACTATATGTGTTCTTAATAAGAGAAAATAAAAATTCTACCACCACATTGGGAAATAGTTTTTGAGTCCCTTTAAAATGATTACTTCATAGAACTAGCCATTCTGCTCTTAGGCAATTCCCCAAAGAAAAGGAGATATGTGGCCATATAAGGATTTGTACACAATTGTTTAAGGAAAATTTATTTGTATTCAGTCCAAACTCAGAGAAAATTCAACAACAAATGTCCAACAACACATCAGTGGGCAAACAAATTGTGATATATCCAGACAGACGATGGAATCTTTGTCATCATTAAAGATTATGAACTGCAGACACATAAAACGACACTGTGAAGTCTCAAAACAATTATTCCAAGTGGAAAAAAGCCGAGCCCCTCCAAGGAAATGAGTCCATCAAAAACACAAAAGCATAAAATGATCCATAGTGGCCGGACACAGACTGCCAGTTACTTTGGGAGAGGGATCATGAGGAAGTATGGGAAAGTGGGATTAAAAATGAGCACTACTTAATTTGGGAGGAGAATGAATTTATTACAGCGCACGTTGCGATGTTGCTTCCATCCATGTGCGTGCACATATGAGCACAAGCGCATGCATAAGTGCACAATGCATTTTTGGGGCAACTTATCCGATTATGTACCTTAGACATATATAGAGAGCTTTTTAAAGTTGGTTTTACCTCAATACATGGGTAAAAAGGTCTACATTCAGAAGTTAGTCAGGAAGCGTTCTAGAGAGGCAGTGGGAGGAGAGCGGGGCAGCTGACACAGCACGCGGCAGTGCTACAGCAACAGCCTCTCCGGGGAGGAGGACCAGGCTCCCATGAATAGGACCGGTCCAGGAACGACACCTGTAACAGGGCACTGTGAGTGGGAATGGACTAAAGGGTAGTGAGGTTGGGTTTGGGTTTGGGTCTGCTGGAACACCGCTGGGAAACGCGTCTCTTGCCCTCATGTAATAGCTGTGAGGGCTTAACATAGTATATGTACATCTCCCTTAGAATTTAGTTAGTAGAATTTAAATCCTGGGAAGCAATCTAAGTCTCTCTTTAAGGGGAATTTTTTCTTGCCCTTTGACCTACTGAGAAGTATATTTCAGCGAGCACGTCTGTCATAATTTTCTCATCAACTCTTCTTAAAATGGATATTTAGTCCTAATAACAAGAGAAAATTGCATTTCAATTAGTATGTACCATAGCTAGCTTTCCTCACTAAAAGATTATTAAGTTATTGATTGCTCTTTTCCAGAATGTCAGTGTAAATTACTGCTACTCTCCAGGAATAGACTGGTTGTGCTCACATTCTCTCATCTGAATGTACAGGAAGAAAATGGATGACCTCATCTCAGAGGCCCCAATTCCTAGTTGTGGTAATGAAAGGCTCATCCGATATTAGTCCAGTGATTATTCCTCACAGTGAAAAAACACTCTGACCCAAGAGCCGGGAATCATCCAGACTATGTGAGTAGAGGCCTACCGAAAACCACTGGCTCCATCTAGTGGCATGATCCCCAGTTGATATCATGATTTTAAACCTAATAAACTTTTATTTACAATCTTAAAATTAAACGATGGAAAGCAAATATATGCATTTAGGCACAGTCTGATGCATAGGAGTTATTGCCATTCCCATCATTTTTCACAAGCAGGCAAGCTTAGTGCGGAATGTCCTGCTGTGATTGACAAAGAATGGAGAGAAACGGTCATCTTTTCTTAATGTGAAGAAAGGGGAAAGAGAATGTTTCCTAAAAAAGAAGCCCATTAACTAATCTGTGTACTGTCTAATATGATATCTGAAGAAGATTATCGAGGAAATGAGTGATAGTTGCTTTATTATGAATTATACAAAGCAGTAGTTTCATGGCATTTGCTTTAATCGCTCGGTCACTTTTTGTTTGTTTGTTTATAATGTGCAAACCCTTGGTCTTTGAGACTCCTAATTTCTGCATGACAAAGACATATTGTTAATGTTGAAGCTTCATAATTATGTGGGGTTAACATTTATACTTCAAATTTGGGTTTCTGAAATGATAGTATGTTTTTCTCACTAGACAAATAAGATATTTGTGGATTTAGCCTGAGCAGCCTATTGAAGAAAAGCATACTGTGGCAGTTGTGTGCTTATGTTAATTTTATTATTGAAATGTAGGCATGGAGTCTAGCCTGTTAATCTGGAGATAGCCATTGAGTGCCAGTGAGGCCTCTATGTGGGCATGGCTTTCTCCTGAGACTTCTGGGAAATCTCGCAATGTTTCCCCCACGAAGATGAGAAGCTCTCTTCCCAGTTGTTGGGAGTTAGTCTCAGAGATGGTGAATCACGGACAAGACAAGATGGCAGCGTCTGAGGAGCCAGAGAAGCCACACAGCTTTGCCCTAACGGAGTCATTCCTCTGAAGGTGGAGAGGCCACGTGGAGACTCCTGCCAGCGATGAGTTGCTTCTGCCACCACTGGATGGTGTTGATAAACCCTGAGCCCTGTAAGTGAAGAGTCATGGGGAGACCCCTGCCAAAGCTGGGATTCTGCACCCACTGACCTGTGACTTCGTGAGTTGGAAGGAGACATTATAGACTGGCATATGGGCTAATATCATACTTATGACTTTGAACTGGACTGGGTTGGGATGCTTTCTTAGTGTTCCATTTCTCTTGTATATAAACCTTTTCCTTATATCCATATACGTGTCTATGAAATTTGTTCCTTTAGTCTACCCAGACTAACACACATTGTATTTCCATGGAACCAAGATGATAAGAAAAACGTGGACTCCCTAATATATCTAGGAAAGCTTCTAGATACCTAACAAATTTTTCAAGAAGCCAAGGGTCAAAACTCATTTTCAGTCTTCACCATCTACACTTTAAAATGCTTCATCTTCCCCCAGCATCTTCTCCACCTGTTGACCACTTAGGACCATGGTCACATATCTTTTGTGAAGAATTTATCCATTTAAGTGAAGAATTTAAATTAGTGAAATTCAAACAAATAAAAATTAAATTATTTTCATTATCAATGCAATCATTTATAATGCATTTTATTATAATAATTTCTTTAAATACCTACATACTAATTCTTGCTAGATTAAAAAGCTCTCCAAGTTATGTGTTTATAGATATTCAAGTGTATGGTTGTATTGTTATTCTACAATTCTGATGTATTGTTATTCTAGTGACCTTTAATATTCATTAATAATACAGACCAAATATGACACATTATTTTGCTACTTTTGTGATTATCCGTAGGAATCCAGTACAAAGGATGGAAAATTATTAGACCTTGCTCTGCCATGGAATTGCCAACGTCATTTAACTTAGATATTTTTCTTTCCCTCCTAAACTGGCCTGTATGTGAAAAATTGCAAACAAACAAAAAGAAACATTAAAAATGGATTACCAATTGCTTTGGAGAGTCATGTTCTATAAAGACTGTACCTTTCTGATATTCAATTGAGGTACATTCTGCCTATCATTATGGAAGGTGGAATCTCTCTACAGCTTTTAGAAAATCCTCTACTCTGGTTTCACACTGTTTTACCAGAAAATATTGGAACACTTGGGGCGGAAAGAGAATACTCTTTTTCGTCCTTCCCTTCCCTCTTTTGTTAAGTATTACAACTGAAAAATCAAGTATAAGCAATAAACCTATGAGCTGTAGCCAGTATTTTTAATATAGAACATTTATGGGATGAAGATGTTAGGAGTCATACGTGAAGTGTAATCACATGCACATGTTTTGTGGGACACACAGGAGCCATGCGGTTCTTCTGGTTAGTGGTGATTTTAAATGAGACTCCCAAACACATGGTTTTGAATATAGTTGCCATAGATACAAACAGGCAATTTATAGAGTCGCAAACATACAAGATTGGTTTTAATCCCTTCCATCAAGAAGCAATATAGCACTGTTGTTGATAGCCCAGGCTTTGTTGCCTGGATGCTGGGGTTCACCCAAGTATCAGATTACGTATGTGTCCTTGAGCAAGCAATTAATTTACCTTGGACTTAATGTCCTTATTTATAAAAACAAATGTAATAATAGTGCATACATAGTTTGTGGTGTGCATTAAATATGTGAAACATTGGGATAGGAAAAGAGTATTACGCAACATACACATATAACAGTACTCTGTATGTGGCGAGTACTTAATACATACTAGATAATTTTAATTCGTGCAATTATTATGAGTTGCAATTTGGTGACTTGCATGAGACTGTTTCTGATCCCTTCCTTATTGTTTTAATGTCTTAGTACTGCTGTGACAGAAAAATATAAGTTTAAAGGAACAGAAATTAATTTTCTTACAGTTCAGGAGGCAAGCAGCCTGACTTCAGGACACCTGCATCAGGGTGTTGGCTCCTCTTCCGTCTTGAGGGGAAGATCCTTTCGAGTTTCTGTCCACCCAGCATTCCTTCTCCTTGGCGGTCTCCCTGTGATGCTTATCTTTCCCCCATTTTGCTTGTTTCTCAGTGACTAATCTGTCTTTTTTATATCTCCAAAGAGAGTTGGTTTGCAACACACCCTACCCTGGTATGACCTCATAAACATAACAAAGAAAACCTTTTTCCCAACTATGATTGCATTCACAGGTGTAGGAGTTAGAATTCCAACACATAATTTGGGGCAGACGCAATTCAAGCCATAACATCCATCATCTTGGCTCTAGTGGTTCTTGAAACATGATTTTGTGTCTCTTTTATGTAGACTCTAAATTGCAAATGTGTGAAAACTCTAGCTGCTTTAAGATATTTGGGTTATGAGATATCACACGTAATGGAAGCTTATGGCAGGAATATGCACGGAAGGAAGCGAGACAGAAACATCACCCCTCATCAGCAGGAATTTTACCAGGCTTCCCTTGACATGACTGTAATTTTCTGCTTCTGATTAGGTGATTGCTGCTTTCCTTTCCTTTCCTTTTTTTCTGTGAACAGCTGTTTGATTCCTTTTAGTTTTCGCTTTCGAATCCAGGATGCTGAGAGTATCTTTGATAATTACCATTCTGGTTGCCAGTTTGTCCGTGACACTGTCAACTCTGATACTGTGGTGGCTTGTGTGTTTCCGTGATGCTGGAGATGAGGCCACCAATATGTCACATGCCATGGTAGTCTACCAGGGCAGACAGATTTCAGTGGAGCTTCCAGACCAAGACAGACTTGAAAGAAAGGCTTAAGGGTCCAAGTCCATATGAAGCCATCAGGAAGACACTCTTGGAGGTTGGAAGGCACTCAGCATAGGAAATGGGCACGACAATGAATTTGGGCATGGACATACCATCATAAAGATGACACAGGAAGGTGCAACCTTTTGTTTTGGTGTCAATGAGAATTTCTGGGAGTGGGAGTCAGTTCGGTGGCTGTGGGGAATTTTTGGCATCAAGCCTCATTTGATCTGTGTTCCAGGAGTTTCCCATAGAAAACCTTTACAAGTAGTTCACCAGATCTGTCAGACACCTCGTCTTGGGCTAAATTCCAGGGTGCTTTCCTGTTTGCCTCAACCTAGACTTGTTGAAGCCCAAGTCAAAGACCAGCTTCCTTCCAGGGCATAGGTTCTCTAGCTTTCCTGTGCTGCAGAATGACCTGGAGAGCTCTGGGCTCTATAAAGTGCCAAGTCTTGTTCCCATAGCCTTGGATCAAGGGGAGAAAGTGAAGTCCTGAGAATTTTCATATTCACATAAGTTCTCAGGTGATGTGGGCACAGCCGCTGTGGTGAGCACACTGTCCACCATCTGTCCTACTCAAATGGTGATGGGTGGAAATAATGTAGACCTCTTCCCTTTGCAAAGGATGTGAAAACAGCAGTTTGTTGAAAATTGGTGATGGGCATGACACATACTCTGATGAAAGGATCCAGTAGATCAAATGAAGCTTATAAAAAAAATTAAAAACACCATAGGGTAACATTCCTTCATCAAACTAGAAATTCACTAAGAGTTTACTTCAATCAGAATTGTGATTTTTCAACCAATTTATCCCCTGGTTTCTGGACAAAGCTTAATTAGCCCAAAATTTTCAGATTTTTTTAAAAAAATCATCTAGAAAATGGTTTTGTTTAATTTCTACTTCATATTAGTCTCTATTACATCATCCTTAAGTCATATATATGAAATAATCTTTTGACATACCAAAAGGTTATATTTCTCATTGCCATCAAGAGGATGAATTCACCATGATTCTGTGGACCGGTTAGAACTGCCTCTGTGAGTTCCCAAGATTGTCACTCTTTAAAAGAACAGATAGCCTTGACTTTCTCCTGTGGAGCACCTGGTAGTCTCACACCACTGAGTAACCAGGACACCACCAGTTCTCCTTAGAATACTATACATTCATCTTAAAATCATGGCTATGAAAGTAACTCCTTACTAGTTATTGGTGAAATGACTAGCACTTTTAAGTGTATCAGGTACATGGAAAAGTGGGATTAAAAGATAATAGCATTTTTTCACAAACTTTTAAAATCACCCTCATAACTGATGAGGGTGGGACACAGGGCATTGGACTAGCGTAAACTGTTGTAGTTTCAGAAACTCACTGGGGTAGTTCTACACTGTCTTGTAGGGTCGCTGGGATTAGGCATCAACTGGATGGCTCTGGTAGGTGGGTGGGTGGGTGGGTGGGTGGGTGAGTGAGTGACCAATCACAGGTTGAGTTTACTATTCCCAGAAGGGTTCTATTCTAACTCCAAGGCTAACTTTTCATGCATATGCTTCGTCTTAATTTCATGGTGAGAATATTTATAGACACATCTTCAGCAGGAAAAGTCATTGTGCTAATTAAAACCCTTGAGAGAACCTAAGAATTCCTCTACTGACAGAGAATGCTGGCAATGCCCTAGCAAGAAGCTTTCCTTTCCCATCTTCCCCACCGCACAACCACCCCACACACTTTCCTCCATTCTCCTCACTTCTCATTTTTTAAAATAATTTCCTTACTTTTTTATGCATAATTTTATGAGCTACTGTGGCAGTCATGTGCTTATGTTAATTTCATGATTGAGATGTAGGGGTGGAGTCTATCCTGTTAATCTGGAGATAGTCATTAAGTAGCCAATGAGGCCTCTATGTGGGCATGGCTTTCTCCTGAGACTTCTGGGAAATCTCATGATATTTCCCTCATGAAAATGAGAATCTATCTCCCACAGTTGTTGGGAGTTAGTCTCAGAGGCGATGAATCATGGGCAAAACAAGATGGCAGCATCTGAGAAACTGGAGGAGCCAGTGGAGAGACAAAACAGCTTTATCCTGTTAGAGCCAGACCTCTGAAGCTGGGATGGCCACATGGAGATCTCTGCCAGTGATGAGTTGTTTCTGCCACCACTGGATGCTGCTGATGAACCCTGAGCCCTGGAAGTGAGGAGTCATGGGGAGACCCCGGCCAGCTCCGGGATTCTGTACCACTGACCTGTGACTTCATGAGTCGGAAGGAGACTTTATAGACTGATTTCGGGCATATGGGTTAATGTTGGACTTATGACTTTTAACTGGACTGGGCTTGGATGTTTTCTTAATATCCTATTCCTCTTGTACATAAACCTTTTCTTTATATCCATATGCTTGTCTATGAATTTGTTCCTCTAGTCTACCTGGACTGACACAGCTACTAAGGATTAAGGGTGTTTTTAAATCACCTCAAATTCCAAACGAAATTTAGTCAACACACTTTGCCCAGCTAGTTCTATGGCAGAAAATAAAACATTTCCTGAGGACTATAAATGCCTCTATGAGGGCTATAAAAGTAGTGATGCTTAGATTACTTTGTGTCTATTAATATGGAACTCTAAATTGGTGGTATTTGTGAACTATAGAACACTGGATAAAGAAGAATTTGTTGCATATTTGCCTATAATCTAATTGCTATCTATGAATATTGTTCATGGTGTGGATAGATCTATAACATACCATTTCTGTGTATTACTATACTTACTATTTCTTAGTTTTTAAAATGAATAATTATACCATTTCTGTGCACTACTACATCTTCTACCACAATGTAAAGATGGTTATGCTGTGGCCACACAGAATTCATGATTTGAGAATTTATTAGGAAAATTAACAGGTTACAATTCAGGATCAGACATGCTCAAGATACAGTTCTCCAATCAAGATTGCCTCTTCCCAGCCATATCTGAAAGCAGATTTTTCTTTGGCCCTTGGCCACTCAGCCACATGTTTTGGACAGCTGGGGATGCTGACGAGTGCTGCCAGTCCACATGAATTTCACCCAGAGATGCTATGAGCTCTAGCTCTGTAGATCAGCAAATGTCACCAATTCACCAAACTTTACCAATTTGGCAAAAGACCAATTTTTGGTAAAGTAAAATTTCTTTGTTCTGTTCTCAGTCCATAGTCTTTGTAACCCTACCAAACGATTGGGTGAGACCATGCAAATAGGATACATGAAGCACTGATGGGAGGGAATAATCATGTCTGCCATTCCACTGAATGGTATGAAGCAAACCATTTCTGAAGTGGGTGTGGAGATTCCCACAGCCCTGAAGAAAAAGGAGCCAGGGATGAAGTGTGTGGAAATTTCTGCTTGACCACGCAACAAAGAAACAGTAGAGTAACAGCAATAGGACCATGAGAGAGAGAGAGAGAGTGGTGAATTTTTCAGCCCAAGGGAAAAAGTAAAGTTGAATACCTTCTGGCACAAAAGCGACTTAGAGAGTGGGATGCCTTTGGGGCATTTATCATCACTAATGGAGTTTTATAGAACATACCTGAGTAAGACAGAGGCCAATGGGCCGCATGGCTAAAAAAACTGAGGAGCAGCTATGCCTGCCAGCATGGTTGACAAGAGACACTACAGACAAAAGAACTACCTTGATAATATTTTCTGATCTTTACTTGTAGAAAACTGTTAGTTTCCCTAATCCGTCTCATAACTATGAGTATGTATGTTGCATGAGTTCTGTGTGGTCATGGTGACAGATTGTGGAAGCCAGTGGAGAAATGGAGTGCTATGAGAGGGGTGATTGGTATCAGACTAAGAAAAGTGACATGCAGGTTGGAGAGATGTCTCATCTCTGCTTTACAGCAATTGACTTTAAGCTGATAATGGAGCTCCTTCTCCTTGAAGTCTGAGGATGTCAGATGCAGCTGCAATGCCATTTTCTTAATGATTAAGTCACTCGTTCCATAAGAGAGCCCCAGTGGAAGCATTCAGTCTTCCTCACACCATGAGATGGGAAGCCCACTGCTCTCCTTAAGTGCTTCTGTCTCTGTGGCTGCGGCTGCCTCTTCTACATCATGTATCTGGTTCACAGTCCCTGTCTCCTGCCATGGGGATATTCAGCCCTCAGAGACCTGAATCCACATGGCATGCTCTGTTCCTACCTCCGCCTTCTTGATTGTTGTGAGATCCTCTGCATTTCTCCTTCTCGGGAGGTTCGTTTTGAATTTCGTGAGAAGGTAAATGGACCAACCTCTACATCAGAGTTCTACATTTTTACAATCACAGTTACTTCTGCTAAAAATCGCTCCCCATGACATTATAGAATGCTCTCAATATTCCCCCGTCCCCATCTTCTCTTACCCAGACCTATCAGGAAAAGAAGACACCCTAGCTGCAAAGCCCTACTCTGGCAGGTGGGGGAAGTTCACCAGAACGACAGACAAAAGAGCACCTTGGCTAATTCCCTGCACCACAGTCAGATTCACTGCATTCTTCCAATGGTGCCTCTTTCCCTCCTGCCTGTGCCTTTCCTTTCCACACGCTGCCTCCAACCGGGAAGTTAGAGAATGGCAGGCAAGATGAGCGGTGCCACTTGCAGAGAGGATTTTGGGCTCTCACCTTGTCTTGAAAGACTGTCATGCTGGTTTGGGGTCACACTCCCTCACATTAGGCCTAGGGTGGGGTCAGGGCTCTAGATGCCCTGCAGTCCACTGGTTGCCCTTAGAGTTGAGCCATGTATCTGTGCTCCTCCATCAATTCTGGTCTGTCAGTGATCTGGGCAGAGCACTCCCTTTGCTGGCAGCACCCAGAGTGCAGGATTGGAAGAAGGTGTACTTTAGTGTGGCCCCACCCCTGGCTTGCAGGGCCTTCTCAGGCTGTGTGTCCAACAGTCCAAGGGTCTTTGATATCTTTGCATCTCTATGTCACCAGGTCTTTGTGATTTACAAAAGAGGTGGAACTACTGGGTCTTCCACTACAAGAATTGGAATCATCTTTGTGCAGTTGATCTTCTTCAATATGTATCCTCTCTGGTCCTTATCTTGCATTTGTTTCCCTCTTGCCTTTGTGTAGATTGTTTTTCTCTGCTCATGTGTCTACATGAGATAGCTCAGGCAATGGACAGTTGTCAGAAAGCCACTGGTAGCCGCAGGTAGAAATTGGAAGTAGATACATGTGGCAGTCATATGCTTATGTTAATTTCATGATTGAGATGTAGGGATGGAGTCCAGCCTGTTAATCTGGAGATAGCCATTGAGTAGCCAATGAGGCCTCTGTGTGGGCATGGCTTTCTCCTGATAAGTCTGGGAAATCTCGTGATATTTCCCTCGTGAAGATGAGCATCTATCTCTCTAGTTGTTGGGAGTTAGTCTCAGAGATGATGAATCATGGACAAGGCAAGATGGCAGCGCCTGAGGAGCCAGAGAAGCCACATGGCTTTGCCCTGATGGAGCAGACCTCTGAAGCTGGAGAGGTCATGTGGAGACTCTTGCCAGCGATGAGTTGCTTCTGCCACCACTAGATGCTCTTGATGAACCCTGAGCCCTGGAAACAAAGAGCCATGGGGAGACCCCTGCCAGGACCAGGATTCTGCACCCACTGACCTGTAACTTTGTGAGTCGGAAGGAGACATTATAGACTGGTGTTGGACACATGGACTAATATCAGACTTATGACTTTGAACTGGACTGGGTTGATGTTTTCTCAATGTTCCATTTCTCTTGTATATAAGCCTTTTCCTGATAGCCTTAGGCGTGTCTATAAATTTGTTCCTCTAGTCTATCCAGACAAACACAATGCAACTTTAAACTCTTGAAAGAGAGATGTGGATGGGTTCTGGTTGGATGAGCTGCTTGTATCTAGCCCATTCTCCTACTTTTAAAGATAAGAGTCCATAAAGCAGACACCTAACATTCAGAACCGCTAGCACCTGGGAAGCTGCCAAAGGAGAGTGGCTAGTGCCTCCTTCACACGCCAGTTGCATAGCTACCCCACAGAGCTATTTCCCTGCATGGTTCTCAGGTGGTTGGATGTCTCTCAAGCTCACGAGAACCCATCAGGCTGCCGCAGGCCGCAAGCAACATGCACCACTGTAAAACGATTTCCTCTCCACTCATTCTTCATGGAATGTCATTTCCCTCTTTCATTCTGCAGCGCTTGTAGAGGAAGGGATGTTATTTGGTTTCTGTTTTATTTTGCATTATTTTATCCTCCCAGTGAGACTCTACCATCCTGTGAGGTTTCACAATTTTCTCTCTCCATTTAATAAAGATTTGTTGGTGATCCACATCTTACATGATACCCTTTATTATCTAAGTCCTCAACAAAACCTGATAGCAATTTAAATGGGTCTGGCATTCTCTTCTTACATGCCTAAGAATGCTTCCCACCCCATCCATATCATACCACCAAAGGAAGAGTCCTGAAAAATAATCAAGTTCACTGCCATCAAGTTGATGGATACCCACTGTGGCACTGTCGGGCAGGGTAGAACTGTCCCCAAAGGTTTCTGAGACTGTGCCTCTTTATGGAAGTTGAGGGTCCTCTCTCTGTCTGGAGGAGAGGCTGGTGGTTATGAACTGCTGACCTTGTGGTTAGTAGGCTGATTGGTAACCACTACGTCATCAGGAGCTTTCTCTCATGCTACAGGGGAACACTTTCTACAAATGGATAGGGGAAGAGGAAGGAAATGACTTCTTTCCCAAATTGCTGAGACTTATCAGTGTCCATCACCTATTTAAATGTCTCCAGGAGCCTTTTCCTTCTCTCAACCACTTCCTTTCCTCATGACAGGATCATGCCAACAAGTCCTTCCAGCATGGCCCCAGGCAAGTCTATCAAGAAGGGAACCAGACAGAGCACGCAGGACTCCAGGCCTGAGAGAATGCTCCTATGTGCTCCTGCTCGTCAAAGAACAACTTCACAGACTGCAGCAACAAGGGCTTTGACTCCCCCACCCCCCACCCTTCCTATGATACAGTTTTCTTTTAACATAGCCATGCAAACTTTGAAATGTAGACACCTTGGTTGAAAGTTCTCCTTGAATGACATGGCTTCCATCTTGCCTTTCCTCCCCCACCACAGACAGGCAGTCACCTTTAGATGAAGTGGAGGTGGAATGGGCAGCTGGTCCCAAGGGCTCAAGTGGAAAGCAAATGTTTTGCGGGAGATGATGGCAACAAATGTACAAATGCGTTTGCCACAATCGATGGACGGATGAATTGTGTTCAGGGTTGTAAGAGCCCCCAGTGGAATGGCTTTTAAAAGAGGATTAAAGATAAATAAATAAAAAGAGTAAAAAGAAAGAAGTGGAGGGAAACCGCCTGCAGC
Source organism: Nesogale talazaci (assembly GCA_004026705.1). Taxonomy (NCBI): domain Eukaryota; kingdom Metazoa; phylum Chordata; class Mammalia; order Afrosoricida; family Tenrecidae; genus Nesogale; species Nesogale talazaci. Next base: position 76,658 of record PVJH01004365.1, read on the forward strand.
GAGGCCTGTGGACCGCCCGCAGGGGAGGGGCAGCCTTCTCATCCTCTTGCATGGATGCACAACTTCCTGGAGGCAGCTGGTCTTCCTCTTCGCTTTGCTCCCTCCTCCCAGACACGGAAACTTCTTCCAAAAGCCATTTTCTCTCCCTGCCAGACTTTCTATATGTTAGACAAAAGAATAATCCCTCTAGCCGGGGGGACCTCTGGTTTTAAGCTCCATACATTTGTTCCCCATGCTTCTTTTTTATGTGTCCCTCCATTTAAACAATTTAAGAAGGAAACCGATCCCTCCTTCTCCTCTCTCTCTGATCTCTGTCTGATATTATATGTATGAAAACATTTGATACTGCACACATATTTTTCACATTTTAATTTTATTGTGGTAGGATATATATATATATATATATATATATATACACACACACACACACACACACACACATATTTGCCATTTGAAACATACAATACGGTCTTTTACCATGTCGACTGCAGGCATTTAAAACTCCAAATCCAATATTTCTTCAAACCACCTTTCACAAATGATCTTATTGCTTGTGTGCATAATTCTTCACATTTCCCAGAAACCGTAAAGAGAGCAGGTGCTACTTCAGACACAAACATAGGAGTTCCTGTTGGAAACAAAGCAAGCACGCCTCGCTTTTCAGTGTGTCCACCAGATGGCAGGAGAGCCCTCCGTTTCCATTTCTCAAGCCAGGGCGCGGCGGGCGGGCAAGGGAGCACACGGGCTTGTTCCAGTTTCTTTCTGATGTGAGTCTTCTGAAGGGCTGTAAAATGAACAGAAGTAAGGACAGAAAAATTGCCATCTCCTAAGAACGCGCTGTCACCAACCACCAGCCATGGCATTCGTTCTTTCCTTATAGACACAGAGTTAATATTTGCGAGGAGCCCTGGCTACTAACCGCATGGCTAGTGGTTTAAAACCTACAAACCCCTCTGAGGCGGAAGCAGAGTCTATCTTCTGCCCTGGAGGCATCTCTTGGGATCCAGCCCGCCCATCCAGACGGATTCTAAGGGGCAAATTAAAGAGCCATCAGGCAAGACATGCAGCGGCTTGCCCCTTCCACTGGAGACCTGAATGAGAGAGTACCGACTTCCCTCCCAGCCTTTTATCATCTTGGGCATGCAAGCCAAGGTAAGCACATAAGGCATAGGAAGGGGTTGCATTACAGGCACACACACATAACAGGAGAGGTATGGACTAGGGGGTGAAACATACTAGAAAAGAGAGACACTCGGAACATACTTGTGACAGGAAAGCACCTATGTAACAAGATGACAGTCTAACCTGGGTGTTCTCCGCCGAGCTGGCTTCACCTTACATGTCTTTGAGCTCTTCTCCAGGGGAAAATCTACGAGCCTTATCAGAAAGAAGTGGGCCCCACTTAGGGTGGGATAGGCTGTAAGATCTGATTGTTCTAGGTGGCAGACACCCCCCCCATCAGGGAGCCTTCAAGCAGTTGATCACAAGCATATATAGGAGCAATCGTGTGCTTGTAAGCGTTTTAAGATTGGCATTATTCTCGGGGAGTGTTGCAGCGAATAGCTTTCTTGTAATCATTTAACTGGGGGCTCTTACACCTCTTGTTACAAGCCTTACTTCAATTGTATCTGACATAGCCGTACATGTATTCTATTCTTCTTTTAGGAGAACGTGAGCATGTGACTCATCTCCAGTCAACACACTTGAAGGTCTCCCTCCATGGGACCCAACCTCCCAGAGAGTCATGAATGCATGAGCATTGAGAGGTTGTCTGTAGACATTCTCTTCCCAAGCCTGTTTCCACAGACGTCAGCCCCCAGTACCTCTGAGTTGGAATTGAGACAATGGCAATGTTTCTTTTCTTTGTGGTATCCATTATTTACAACAACCATAACAACACGTCCGAGGAAGTCATGGAACCCACCGGTGTTTGGTCTGTTGTCTATGTGTCAGAAGCAACTGCATGGCACTTAGCAGCAATGTTACCTAAAAACTTTCATAAATTCAGGAAATATTCATCTTGAAGTTTAACATCAGAGACCTTCCAATTCTATGCATTCCCATATGGTTAGAAAACCGCCTACACACAGAGAGAAATGCATATGCATCCAATCAAACTGTGAAAGATGTTTGACAATTTTAAGAAGTGATAAAGCCAGATAAAAGCTCAGATAAGTGTTGATATTAAATACATACAATCTTCAGGTCTCCATAACTTGAAATCTGATGCCTATGAGGACTCTTTAGGCTCCCTGTGGTTTCAGGGTGGTAATCACTGCCGACCACCTTATGTGCCTCCTATGAAAGTCAGTGAGTTCAAGCTACCATTCTCTCCACTGGCACCCACGCCCTTTAAACCCTGAGCCACCAACTCTGATTTGAATGAAGTGAGTACAAAATAGGACACGATATAAACAAAGAGTGGAACAGTGTATTAGGATTTGTAACCCCGAGGCTTTTTAATAAGGCACTGTGGTGGGGCAATGGACTATATGTTGGGCTCCTCACCCACTATTTTGCAGGTTCAACTCCACTGTTGGCTGCAAAGGAGAAAGATGAAGCATTCTACTTCCTTCAGATAAACAGTCTCAGAAACCTTGTGAAGCGGCTCTCCTCTATCTGGAAAGTTGTTATGAATCAGAGTCAACGCAACGACGTGAGCATAGGCTTGTTAATAGAAATCGAATATATTGATCAATGATAAAATTAATAGCATGCCTATACCATCTAACTAAAAGAGCCCATGTCGGGGAGCAGGTTGCCCATTTGGTTGCTCACCGCTAGGTCAGCAGCACCCTCGGCATGGAGGGGCCGAAGGAGTCTGCCTGTGCTCTAGTCCAGCATCACGGTGAGTAGGAAATAACTCGATGGCAAGCGTGTGACTTTTTTTTCAGATAGCTATACGGAATTCATAAATACAAAATAAAATATTATTCTACAAGATGCTTTTTCTTATTTATGGAATTGACAGAGAAATTTCCATAAATGTATTTTTTTTTAATTTTTAACTCTTTTAGTTCAGAAACGACTATGATCTCTTTCATTTCTGGTTTTACTCAAAGGTAGAAGAATGTGCCAAACCGATCGGTGAAGAAGATAATGTTATTTCTGGGTCATATAACCACTCAATCAAATGTTCTATCTTCCTCATTGAGCAAAGAAATTATTTGGATTTTTTATTGCACTAGCTTTTTAAAAGGTTAAGTAATTCAAAATGAAATGTTCAGGTTATCTCCTTAAGCAACAGTAAGATGAGTAATAGTTTGGATTTTCTGGTAAATGGCAGTTAAGTTTTGTTTTTGAAGAAGCTTCCAAACCGAAGAACAGTTATATGATGGTTCCTTTGAATAAAACTTTTCTAGCTCTTTTAAACATGACTTTAGACTCTGAATCTTAAAAATATATTCCAGATGCCAATAGAAATTTTCTTAATGTGCTTTTTAAATCTCTTCTGGAGTAGACATGAAATTGTGCCTCCAGCAGGGGCTGAGAGGCCATAAGGAGGTCTTTGCATAGTCAGTGGGAAGAGGGACAAGATTCTGTCCTCTCTATTTTACTGAGAGTATGTGGACATGTGTTTGTATGTATATGTGGGTATATATATATGTGTGTGTATGTATGTATATATATATATTCCTATTTGGGAGAAACCCTTCATACTTAAAGAGTTCCATAGCTGAAACACTTTTTAATCTTGTATTTTGCATTGTCTCTTGTATTTTCTAGACGGACTTTATTTAGGATAATGTAACATTATGGAGTTAATTAATATATCAAAGTAGAATCAATAATTGAGTGCCCAAATAACTCCGACTCAGTGGCAGCTGTTGTAGGTAGGTCCCATGGGGTGAGTCCAACCCTTGGCACAGCAGGACGAGGCCATGACCAGTTTTGCACCATCATTCACAATCGTTCTTCTACCTGAGCCCTTCAATTCAGTCACATGTCCATCGAGGTCCTGGAAGACTTTCCTCTTCACCATTGCCCTTCACCTTACCTAGCACGATGAGGCGAAAGCTTAAATACTATAAAATAAGTGTCTTGATTATTTCTGGGACCAGTCTCCAGAGATGGGTCCCTCCTGACCCTCTAGCCAAAGTATGTAAAATGATGTCTCCCTTCCTTGCCTCTAAGGAGCACTCTGGCTAAACATCTCCCAAGATAGTTTATTCTGTAAGCAGTCCAGGATACTTTCAATATTCTTCACCAGGACCACAATTCAAATGCATCAGCTATTCTTCTGTCTTCCTTATTCAGTGTTCAACTTCCACATCCAAATGAGGTAATTGAAAACATCATGGCTTGCGTCAGGCACGATTCTGCCTTCAGAGTAAGATCTTCACCTTTCAATATTCTAAAGCAGTCTTGTGCAGTTGCTTTACCCAATGTAATTCATCCTTTGATTTCTTGACTAGAGCTTCCATGAACATTGATTGTGGACCCAAGCAAGACAAAACCTTTGACAACATCAAGGGTTTTCCCCTTTCTTATGAGATCACTTGTTGTTCCAGTTATGAAGAATTTGGTTTTCTTTACAATGAGTTGTAATCCATGCTGAAGTCTGCAATCACTGCTCTTCATCAGCAAGTGCTTCAGTTTCTTGTCTGTTCAGTAAGCAAGGTCATGTCATCCTCCACTCCTGACGTCACATTCTTCTTCATATAGTCCTGTTTCTCCAGTGATTTTCTCAGCACACAGACCGAATCAGTGGGGTGAAAGGGTAAAACCTGGATGCACACATTTCCTCATTTTATATGTACCATTTTAAAAACAAACAGCTCAGCTCTGCTGAAATCTAATAACTTTTGGTGTGGCTGTCATGTGCTTATTTTAATTTCATGATTGAGATATAGGGGTAGAGTCTAGCCTGTTAATCTGGAGATAGGCATTGAGTAGCCAATGAGGCCTCTGTGTGGTCATGGCTTTCTCCTGAGACTTCAGGGAAATCTTGTGATATTTCCCTCGTGAAGATGAGAAGCTATCGTCCCCAGTTGTTGCGAGTTAGTCTCAGAGACGATGAGTCATGGACAAGACAAGATGGTAGCGTCTGAGGAGCCAGAGAAGTCACACAGCTTGACCTTGATGGAGCCAGACCTCTGAAGCTGGAGAGGCCACGTGGCGACTCCTGCCAGCGATGAGTTGTTTCTGCCACCACTGGATGTTGTTGATGGACCTTGAGCCCTGGAAACGAGGAGCCATGTAGAGACCCCTGCCAGTTCCAGAACTCTGCACCCACTGGCCTGTGACTTCATGAGTCAGAAGGAAACTTTATAGACTGATATCGGGCATATAGGTTAATATTGGACTTATGACTTTGGGTTGGACTGGGTTGGGATGATTTCTCAATGTCCTATTTCTTTTATATATAAACCTTTTACTTATATCCATATGCATGTCTATAAATTTTTTCCTCTAGTCTACCCAGACTAACACATTTGGTGACCCTCCTGGCATTGCTTCCAACATCACACAAGTCTTCATAACCCTGATGACTAGTTACATTTCAACCACCAGTTAACAGGACTTGAAAACATTTACATCAACTGAATCCCACTACTGAGTATAATACTGTCCTAGACAGCACTCTATTTTCAGAGAGATCTTGAAATATCTTTTTTTATGATTATAATCTTGATTGTATTATATGCTAAAAAGTAAACCATAAGATTTTATGATTCAAAAATACCACCATCAGTTCATGTCAGCTCACTACTACATAGAATATTGATCTTTATGTGTTCTATTTCATTTAATGACTTCCAATTTAACTAGATTAATATATTGTATATTCTAAGTTCTTAATCATTATTAGGATTTGAAGCTATTTCTTCTCATTTTGAGTCATGCTCCATCAACAGGCTTTACCCTAGTGGGTTTTATGACATGTATGCCATTACAGTCAACTCCACTTTGAGAAGGCAGCTACTCCTTCTGACCTGAAGGGCTCATCTTCTAGAACTCTCTGACAATCTTCTGCTTCTGTTCATTAGGCCTTCAGTATGTGACAAGGTTTTGATCCTATACATAATGTTCTCCAGAAATTATTCCTTAGAAGTTGACAGCCAATTCCTTTTTAGTGTGGAAGTCAACTTAAATCTGTTCACTTTGGGTGATATGCCTACCATTTGAAATACCTGTGTCACAGCTTCAAGATCATAGCAACAGAAATGCCACCAGAGTACAAAAGGTAGCAGACAAGTGGCAGCCATTGTTATAAATGTCTTCTTTAGATTCTTCTAATCTTGACATCTCACAGATTTTAAGTTGTTGAGATTTCTCAAATACAATGTGTATGGTTAGTTTAATGCTTTCTGTTTCTATTCTAGGGCTTAGAATCTAATCTTTGTTGAGAATAATTTTCAAAAACTTTATTAATGTATGTTTGCTTAGGGATAAACTAGATATACGATTATAAGGATTTCTTTTGGGATCGTGGGTTAAGTATTGGACTTCTAATCATAAGGTTGGAGGAGAAAGCTTAGGCTATCTTACTTGTCAATTTTTGTCATCTTGGACACTCTAAGGAGCAGTTCTGGTCTGTACGATGGGATTGTCTTGGGTCAGAATTGACAAGATGGCAGTGAATATAGGCTGATTTGTTTTCAGAGAATTGAATTGCACTCAATAAAGCATCCTCCATCAGCTCATGGTTGACAGTTTACAAATGTTAGGTTTCTACTTCTGTTATGTACGCTTGCACGTATCTGTGGCTACATCTCCTACCTAAGAACTCTCAAAAGCATAGAGAAGCATGGATGACACTGAGGACTAAGGTCCACTTGACCCAAGTCATGGTATTTTCAATAGCTATGTAGGCATGTGAAAGCTGTATATTGAAATAAGGAAGGTTGAAGAAGAAACCATATATTTGAATTATGATGCTTTCCAGGTATGTTGAAAGTTATCATCAACCAAAGTTCAAACTAATCTGTGGACAGCTAGACTGATTCTTGGAAGTGAGTATAGCTAGATATCTCAATACCTTCGCCATGTTATTGGAAGAGTCTACATCCTGGGAAAAGATATCATCTTTACTAAAGTAGGCCAGTGACAAAAAGGAAGAAGAGATGGATGAACACGGTGCCTGCAACAATGGGCGGGAATACAAACAATTGTGTGGGCAGTGCATATGAATATAAGAAAAAGGTTTATATATAAAAGAAATAGGACATTGAGAAAGCATCCCAATGCAGTCCAACCCAAAGTCTTAGTGACAATTCTGACACTGTCCTCTGGAGTCACTGTGTATTGGAATAGAACCAATAATACTGGGTTTTCAATTACCCATCATGATTTATATTATTTTTTCTCTCCCTCAATGTGGAAATCTTATGCCCTGAAAACTTTGGTACACTCTAAAGCAATTTTTTTTTCTGAAGACATAATAGCTTCCCTAGTTTATTTAGAATAAATGCATTGATCTGAATAACTCCACAATAGCAGGTTAGTAAAACAGTAAAGATGAACTTATTTTTTGTCCCACATATATGAAGGAGCTTGTTTGCACAGACTAAGTAGAATTGGTCTGCCGACTGCAAGGAAAACACATGATTCTGAATGTCTCTTGGAAGACGAAAGTGTGCCAGACCCAACTGTGTTAGTCCGGGTAGGCTAGAGAAACAAATTCATAGACTCGCATATGGATATAAGGATAAGGTTTATATACAAGAGGAATGGAACATTGAGAAAACATCCCAACCCAGTCCAGTTCAAAGTCATAAGTCCGATATTATCCCATATGCCTGATACCAGTCTATAAAGTCTCCTTCTGAATCACCAAATCACAGATCAGTGGGTGCAGAATCCTGGAGCTGGCAGGGGACTCCCCATGGCTCCTTGCTTCCAGGGCTCAGGGGCATCCAGTGGTGGTAGAAGCAACTCAGCACTGGCCGGGGCCTCCACATGGCTTCTCCAGCTTCAAACGTCTGGTTCCATCAGAGTAAGACCATGTAACTTCTCCTCGGGCTCCTCAGATGCTGCCATCTTGGCTTGTCCATAGTTCAGCATCTCGGAGACTAACGCCCAACAACTGGGGAGATGGCCTCTCATCTCCATGAGGGAACTATTGCAAGATTTCCCAGAAGTCTCAGGAGAAAGCCATGCCCACACAGAGGCCTCATTGGCTACTCCATGGCTATCTCCAGATTAACAGGCTAGATTCCACCCCTACATCACCCCTACATGATATTGACATCTCCAATACATGACCGCCACACCAATCCATGATGTTTTCAGTAGCTTCACATGCATGTGCAAGTTGCCCATCAGATAAGGAAGACCACAGAAGAATGGATGAATTAGAATTATGGTATTGACAAAGAGTATTGGAAGTACTATGGATGACCCAAAGAACAAGCAACTCTTTCTTGGAAGAAGCACGGCCAGTCCCTGGAGAAGGACATTAATGATAGTCTAGGATGATAGTCTAGGGGATGGACTGATGCAGTGTTTGAAACAATGGGTTCAAACAGAACAGCAATTGGGAGGATGGCAAATGATTGGGTGATATTTCATTCTGTTGTGCTCAGGACCACTTTGAGAGAGAATAGCCCTGACAGCACCTAGCAACAAGAAAACATGAGTCGGAATTGATTTTTTGATGGTGGATTTGGTATTGATTTCCATATATTCATTCAGTTGCCCATGTTCAACGGATCATAATAAAGAGTTCTGGAATTCCCATCCATCTTAAGCTTACCCAGAGTTGGTTATGATCTATACAGTAGAACTCCTTTGCGTAATCAATAATAGCACAAGGAAGCATCTCTTTGCTATAATCCGGTTTCAACCAGTAATGTTTCACATTCTGGTCTGAACTCATTCTTGATCTCTGACTGTTCCTTGTCAATGTATTGCTGCAACCCATATTGGATGATTCTCATCACATTTTCATTTGCATGAAATAACAATTAGAATGTTCTACGATTTAAACATTCAGTTGCATCACTTTTTTTTTTGAATGGGTACACACACATATGAATCTCTTCTCATCAGTAGTCGCTTCTTCCAGATTTCCTGGTAGAGACTAGTAAGTGTCTTCGATGTTCCATTAGCCTGCTGAAACATTACAAGTGGTGTTCCATCCATGCCTGGAGTCTTGCTTTTGGCTACTGATTTCAGTGCAGCTCGACCTTCTTCATTATCATTGCTTTTGCTCATGTGCTATGTGGCAGTCACCTAATATGGTATCAATTTGAGGATTAAGAGTGTAGTGATGGAGTCTAGCCTGTCAATCTGGAGCTAGCCAATACGACATGTAGTGTGGACATGACTTTCTCCTGAGTTCTGGGAAATGTGGTAATTCCTTCTTGGAGGCAGAGACACTATCTTTCTTGACTGACTTGCTTGAAGACTTTCTCCTGACAATACTCGCTGCCTGAGAGACTCGACTGACAGGGCTGGCTCCCCATGAGACAGCTTAAAGAAGTCACATTTACCTAGTCTGATGCAGCAAGAAACCTGGAACTACAGAAGCCACATGGAGACCCCTGCCAGCACTAATATGTTTACAATGCCACTGGATCCAAAGGCTTTCTACCCACTGACCTGTGATTGTCCTGCATTCGGCTTCATTGCATGTGTTTTGTGAGTCTAACAAAGATTGGTATCCAACATATGGGCTACTGTTGGACTTATGATCTTGGACTGGACTGAGTTGGGATATTTTCTCAATGTTCAAATGCTCTTGTCTATAAATCTCTTTATTCTATACATAAGAGTTTCTATGAGTTTTTTTTTCTCTTTTGTACCTGGACTAACACACACTACTACCTGAAGTGGTAAAAGGTCAATGGATTCTTTTTTGGTACCTGAACGTATACTCCCTCCATCTTCTTTTGATGTCTTTGATGCTCTTGCATCATTCAATATTTTTCCCATAAGATATTTCAAGATTGAAACACAATCCTTGAATTTTTTTATTTAGGTATTTCAGTTTAAAACATCCTGAGTGCATTCCTATTCTTTTTGTTTTGTTTTGTTTTCTAACTCTAGGCCTTTCAACATTTAATTATCATACTTGACTTTGTCTTCTCGATCTATCCTTTGAAATTTTCTTTTCACATGTGGGACTTCAATATTTATTCTATTTGCCTGCTTCTCTACTATGAGAAGCAATCTTCAGTATCTTTTCTGATCTCCACTTTCATCACTTCTTTCTTCCTTATCTTTTTAATGAACTTTTGCTTTCCTTATGAAAGACACTCTTAATGTCCACCAACACCTCATTGAGTCTTCTGTCTTTAGTGTTCAATGTGTCAAATAAGTTCTTGAGATGTTCTCAAAATTGAGGGGTAATAGGTTCACAGTTATATTTTTGTTCTTATGGGCTTATTTCAATTTTCTTCAGTTTTGTCCTGAATATGAGCAATATATAAAGCATTTCTTGCCTTGGAAAACTTCAGAAATGAACAACAACTCTAAGAACAGTATTATATTGTATAGCTACTAGTTATCTGCCTGTTTGTCTGACTATAATGGCTTGCCCATTGGCTAATTATATATGACAGAAAACAACAGAAATAATTAGATAGGGCTAAAAAAGTGACAAGGCTACAAAAGTAGTGAAAGGTTTATGATGGGAATATATACACAATTAGAGATTTTACAGCATGCAGGGTGATTTCTGAGACTTGGACTCTTTGAAGAGGGCTAACAGATTGGTATCAGGCATATGGACTACTATTGGACTTATGACCTTGGATTCCATGCTGTTCAGGTTATTGCTAGTGATCAAGTGACGCTGAGTCACAGTCACCGGGACCTCAGCCTTTTAATTTAAACTAGATCACCTCTGAGAATTTTTGGTAAATCATTAAGAATAGTCCCATCTAAGTTTCCAAAAACCATCTGAAGTGCTCTAAGCTTGCGTGACAATTGTTATAGTCACAATGCTGCTTTAATCATCAAAAAGAACTCAAATGGTGTGTGAAATTCTGTCAAGGTTCAAGTGGAGTCTGCGCTCCTGCTATAGACTGCAGACTTTACACACCAAGACCTTTAGAATTCTAGGGGGCATGAAGTATGATAGAGTCATGGCCATATACTACAGGAAGAGCGGGTGAGACCAAGGAATTTAGGAGCTACATTTTTAAATGAAGTAACCATAAAATAAAGGTTCTCTTTCACTGTCATTTAGTCAGTGATGACCCAGCAAGTCCCATGTGGGTTTCTGAGACAGGAACTATTTAGGGGAGTAGAAACCTGAGTCTTTCTGCTATCGACAGACTGGGGCCTTCAAAGTACGGACCATGCAGATAGTGGCAGTCCCACGTGCTAGCACGACAGCACCAGAACTCCTAGAGTCATGGAAGCATAGATAGATCCCAATTCTACAGTATTCCTGCTTATCTCAAAGGACTTTTTAAAAAAATGGAGGGGGAACTACAGAGAAAAAGAAGTTCATGTTGTATTTAAGAGGTTTGGAGTTCATGAGAGGAGAAGTTTCCCTGGGGAGCCTTTCTTGATGACTTTGAATCGCAGATTTAATGCATGCCGGCTGCCTGAAGGAAGCAGCTGAGCGCAAAGCATATAATTATAGGTTTGCCACTTTACAAGTGACCTTAGTGTCACACATAAACCTGCCGGAATTTCTTTAAGACTCATAATTTGATGACAAGATTGATATTGTAGACCTAGATAAATTATATACACAAGAATTGGTCATCAAGTTTTTAAGGTAAACCTGTAGCTTCACTGATCTGTGAAGTTCAGCACTACTTTGGATTGTCCTTCTCAATTTCACTTTTTAGGTTTTTAAAATAGTTGTTCCTCAAGTTTCTCTAGGCTGGAGTAAATGGGATGCTTGTGAGCATATTAAAAAGTACTTATTTTCCCCATTAATATTTTACTTTACGTAGTAAACAGTCCACATACGGAATGCATGTGTGTGCTTGTCCTCTGAATACAGACTTTTGACCGTGTTCCCATGACGCTACCAGTAGATTTCAAGAGACTGAATATGATATGTAGCAGCAAGATGAAAGGTGTTAAGTGAACAGGGCTGGGATTATTCAATGCTTCCTCAAAATCAAAATGTCATTTATCTACCATTTTTTTTCTTCTGAAAAAAGAAATTAAGACCACAACACTAGAAAAGCACTTCTCTTCTTAATCACTGCTTAAATTTGCATTTGAGACTCTAACTTCATCTTACTGAGGTTTTCTTTGTCCTTGGACAAGAAGTACAATTTTTATTCATCCTCCAACTAGAAGGAGCACTTTTAGTCATCCTTGGAAGTAAGAACAGTTTCATATTGAATATCTTCATTTATCTAATTTTTATTTTGTTCTCTGATAATGCAATTGCATATTAATCATTGAATTAAGAACTTACATATATTATCTCTAGATATTTCTATTTTTAAATACCTTTTCTTATCTGGGATATCAGTATGAACATGCCAATGATCCATGAAAGGATGAAAATTTAGCTATTTGTTAACAGAGAGTTAAAAAATTCTCTAAGTCCATGTACTATGCTCACATCTGGAAGGCTTTAAACACTTTCCTTTCTCTACACTGGATAGCTCAAATCCTTCTACCTCACAAAGAGGAATGCTTACAAAAGAGAAAGCATCTGGTCAAGTCATTTTTCCTTTGACTATTCAGTAGCTTTTTTTAATCTATCAGAATCAGACAATATTCTTCAATATATGTAACATTGTCTATGATGGGCCTACTTCCTACATACTTCACCATCATCTTCTACTTCCATGTTCTTTCTCGTACTTTATATGCAGGTCATCAGGAACCATTTTTCAAACCTACCACCTGCTCCACAAGAGAAAGATGTGGCTATCTGCGCCCATAAATGTTGAGTGCCAGAAACTCCATATGAGTTGGAATAGACTCCAAGATAGGGATCTTCAATTATTTCATGAGAAAGTGGGTGGTAAAAACAACAATCTGGAGAAAGGGTGGCCAACTTTTGACTAAAATTAATAAGTTATTCCACAAATTAAAGAAACAAAATTCAAGACATATAAGTAAACAGCAAGCCATGCCCATCAAGACTGCAATTCTCAACTTGCTGAAACCTAGATTAAAAACAAAACCTTTTACGCTGTTGAAAAGAAGAGACATGATTTCATGGAAAAAAGAGATAAGACTGATCACTGATTTAGAAACAGTGTAAAGTAGGAAACAATTAAACGGCGTCTTTAAAGCAGTTTGTGAATGAGAATCAACATAAAGAAGCTTTGCTTTATAGAACCCATTCATAGAACTCAGCCTAAGGTACTATTCAAAATGATAAATAAATATGAAAATATAAGCTTTTAACTTTAAAAGATAGTTGTTAAAACTACAAATGATAATCTATTTTGAAGTTTATAATAAATACAGAATTGAAAATGCATGGTGATAAGTCCATCAAAATTGTAAAAAGGAAAATAATAAAAGCAAATGGCATAATAATTTTATATAATATATTAAGTGACATATTATATAAAGGTAAATTTTTATAGATAAAGGCTAAATCATTACCCTGAAATTAACACTAGAAAATAGCAAGAAATATATAATAAGTTAAAAACAGCATGATGGAGATAAAATACAATTAACAGAAAGCACCTATAAATAAAAACAGGATTAATGATTACGTAGGTTGATTATTAAACACATAGATAGCAAGTTGGCAGATGTTATACCCACCATATCACATTCAATGTAAGTATTCTAAAAAACTAAAAGACAGATGTTATTTCACTGGATTTCAAAATGTAGAAGACAACTAAATGCTGGTGAGTTAAAACTCACTTAAAATAAAAATTACAGACAATTTAAAAGTAAATTGGTCAAGACCTGCCAAGCAAAAAAATATAGGATGTCAAATATATTTATCTCAAGCATATTAAACTTCAAGGGATATCCTTCTACTAGAAAGGGTTAGTGTAAAGAGAAAATATGATGATCTTAAATGTATACACACTGTAAAAGGAAATCAAATTGAAACGGCAAATAGACAAATTTAGCACTCCATTCTCATAATGATAGAGCTATATAGGAAATATATAAAGATTTTAAGATTTTATCTCGTTGACATTAGATCAACAGAATATACATTTTCCCTAAAGAAATGTGAGGTATTCAATAAGATAGCCTATAAATTTAGATTTTTGATATTTAAAAGAATATGGATTTTATAGGATATATCCCAAACATTAACCTTAACTTAAGAGCAAATAAATAAATTAAGTAAGTATAAATAACAAAAAAGATAAGTGGAAGCTTCCAAATATTTATACATCAAGCCACATCATTCTAAATAGGACAGGGGTCAAAGAAGAGATGAGATAATATTTCAGCTACCACTACTGGCAGCATCCTTAAAATCCATGACTCTACCACGAATCTGTTCCAGTCAACTTAGGAGTTCCCTATCATGCTCCTCAAGCAATTTTTCCAGCTTCTGCCCAGGCCAGTGTCAATTGCAAAACCACTTGCACATTCCTTGGTATCATACACAGAAGCACCACACTTCCAAGTACTAATATGTGTATGAATCACCTGTCTTTGTACAATATTGCCACAAATTTAGCAGCTTAAAGCTACTTACATGTATTGTCTACGATTTCTATGGGTTTGCAGTCCGGACATGTTTTAGCTGGCTCCCCGGCACCATACAAAGCAGTGATTGCAATGCTTTCATTGCAAGTGTCACCTGGGGCTCTGATATCATTTGAAACTCAATTGTGAAAGGATCCTCTTCCAAGTTTATTCAGGTGGCGATAGAATGCACTTCTTTGTTATTGTAGGACAGAGGACATCAATTTCTTGCTGGCTCTTGGCAGGAGACAGCTCTTAGCTCCTAGAGGCCAGTTACACATCCTTGCCAAATGAGGTTCCCAAATTAGTCATTTGATTGCTGAAAACAGCAAAAGAGAGACAGATTCCATTCTGGTGTGTACTACAGACTTGTTCACACACATAGTGAAAATGTCCCCCAAACTTTGTAAAGCATGTATCTAGGTGTATGTATTTCTGCAGATGGTATTTCCATCTGTCATGCCCTTCCTTGAATAAGTCTATACATTTCATTTTATATCTTATCAAAATGGCAGCTTTGGCATCCTCAAGAAACACAAATTGTCTTCCTTCCTGATGTTCTTTGACATCTAGGAATAAAAAGAAGTTTGAAGGGGCAAGATTTGGGGTGTAGTGAGCTTCCCAAGGAAATGATGACAGAATGCTTGAGTGCATTACCCTGATGGGGGAAAATATCTTCTGCTCAAATTTCCTGACATTTTTTCTCAACAGTGTGTTCTTAATTTTCTTAAAAGTTCATAATGGCACTTGTATTTTCCTTGTGTCCTTTGGGGGGGAAAGTATCATATTGGAATTCCTCTGGAGTAGGTATCAACTTCTGAGGTAACCTTTGTGCCATGCATTGAACTGGCCTGCAACAATTCTTTGGAAGCAACTGTTTGGATTGGACAGAATTTTTGAAGGCAGAAGGCTATGGTTGACAGTGGAAGTCCAAGGTACATGTTTAGGAACTACATAGGAAATAAGCCTCCTGTAATCTCCCTCTATCCATAAATGAGTGATGGGAGGGCAGTGGTTTCTAAGCAGAATGTGTTAGACAGAGAAGTGTAGAAGATCAAAGGTATAAATCTGACTTGAACAGTTAAAACTTTCACTTGATTCCCCCCTCTGATGCACACTGGATCTGATTTGGTTTTCAACATTTTCTGTATTTCTGTTTTGTTTTGTTTTTCTTGCTCCTAATAGGGTTAATCTCAGAGGTATTAAGTCATTGGGGGTCACCCTATAGAATTTTTGGTGAAATGTTTGAATGGTTTTTGGTATATGAAATCTAGAATTGATGAGCCTATAAGGATAGCAAGTAGAATGAGGGTGTAGGGAGTACAGGGGCTGGGGGGTGAAATGGTTAGTAAAAGGGAGGTGATGTCAAGGCCTCCAGAAAGGATAAGAATGGCTGGAAACTGACTGTGGTAACAATTGCACAATACTACTTGACATGATTGAACTATGAAATTATGTGATAGATGCATGAAATTTATTGATAATGAATTTAAAATAAATATATTTAACAAAGAAATTTGAGAACTTGTCTGAGTCCTTCCACTGATTTGTTTAAATTTTTGTGGGAGTCCACCCCTGCATATTTAAACTGGAACTCTCGTAACAATATTTTTTGACTTACCATTGAATTTATGTACATGTCTGTATATGTAGTGACATGATGATCTCTGACCAATTATCTCAAAAGCATGTCTTGCACTGACAGACGTTCCAATGTAAAACAAAATGCTTTGTGGTAGTTACATAATCTAGTGTCAATTTGAAAGTTATGAGGGATGAAGGGGGGAATCTAGCAGAGTCTTAGCTTGATAACTGCCTTTGGGGGCACTAAGGAGAAAAACAGCTCACTAGAGGCAGGACTCACACTTAGTCCCTGCAAGATATTCTTGTTGACAAGTCTCAGTGAGAAAGGAAGATGGCAGCCAGAGTCTTGGAGCTGAAGAAGCCAGATCCACAAGACTTCTCACCCACTGGCCTGTGATTGTCATACATGCGGAGTCATTGCATATGTTTCATGAGTCTGAAGAGGACTTTATAGATTGGTATCAGACATGTGGGCTAATATCAGACTTATGGACTTGATCTGGATTGAGCTGAGATGCTTTTTCTAATATTCATTTGTTCTTGTACATAGAGTTCTTTCCCATATATATGTGTGTTAAGTTAGTCTGGGTAGACTAGAGGAACAAATTTTAGAGACACGCATATAGGTATAAGGAAAGGGTTTATATACAAAAGAAATGTGACCCTAAGAAGGCATCCCAATCCAGTCCAGTGCAAAGTCATAAGTTCAATAATAACCCATAAGCCCGAAATCAGTCTATAAAGTCTGCTTTTGACTCAGGAAGTCAGAGGTCAGTGGGTGCAGAATTCTGGCGTTGGGTCTCCCCATGGCTCCTCGCTTCCAGGACTCAGGTCCATCAACAGCATGCCACTCCAGCTTCAGAGGCCTGTCTTCATCAGGGCTAAGCCATGTGGTCTCTCCACCGGCTACTCTAAGCTCCCAGCCACCACCATTCTGTGTTGCCTGTGGTTAATCATCTCTCAAACTAACTTCCAACAACTGGGGAAGATAGCTTCTCATCTTCACGAGGGAAATATCGTGAGATTTCCCTGGAGTCTCAGGTGAAAGCCATGCCCACACAGAAGCCTCATCAGCTACTCAATGGCTATCTCCTGATTAACAGGCCAGACTCCACCCTACATTTCAACTTTAAAATTAACATAAGCACATGACTGCCACAAGTGTGGTCATAAATTTCTTTCTGTAGTCTATCCAAACTAACACATGCCTTATACTTGTAATTTCAGGCAAGCAAATAACACATTGGGGGGTGGGGTGGGAAGAGGTTGTTCTATTAGTTGGTTCACTGGTAAGTTGATATGCTTCACTGTTTATGAAAATGTCTTATTTAAATTATATGACCAGAAAGGAGTTATAAATGGAATTAGGAAATGATAGAGTTCATTGTTGAATTAATATTTTGACCACCAGGAAACTAGAGGTAAGTGGAACTAATTTAGGCGGGGGGAATCACCACCCCAAAGGGAAAAAACAACAAAACAAAAAACCCACAAAACATTATTTGGCCAGTAAATGATATTTAATATCCCAATTAGAGAGTTTAAAGTAAAGGAAAAGTACAATTGAAGTGATTGAAATTAAAGCCAAGAAAATCAATCTCTTCATTGTGTGAATTAGAGAAGAATTTGAGTCAGGGATCTACAAAGAATGTGTACTAATTGGATGAGCAAATAGTTGGCATTTGTTTTTTCCTCTGGTTTTGTCACTTCTGTATTGGTCAAATGATTTCAAACATGGATTATATGAGACTGTTGTGCTGCCAATAACTGTGCTGGGAATACCTCTCTCTCTCTCTCTAATGGCACTTGCTGGCTCATTAGTTATGGTCTTATCTACTATATACTTGAACCTTTGAGGCACCCATTAACTCTTTTTTTTTTATTTTATTTTTATTTTTTTTTATTTTTAGGCATCACTGCCCTCAGGTGGTGGGAGGAGGAGGCCCAGCCTTTGCTCCGTGGAGCCAGAATTGAACCTCCATCCCAGTGGGCCGCAGTCCCGCCCACAACCACTACGGCACCGGGGCTCAGCCCCCATTAACTCTTTACCTTTGTACTCACGTTTAATACTGAATAGAGGAAGTGTGCAGGGAGCTTCTGCCCTTTGCTCTATAATTTATAAACCGTCCAGTGCTACATCATAAATGCAACTATCTTCTCAATTGTAGCTAAGTGTAGCCATACAAATAGGTACACATATATTTAAGAAGCATTTAGGTGCTGTCAAGTCACAGGTTCAAACCTACTAGGTTTTCTGCCAGTGAATAATGAGTCTGTCTATTCCCATAAAGATTTAGAGTCTCAAAAACTCAAAGGAACAGTTCTACTCTTTCCTATGGGATTTATATAAGTCCAAAATTACTCAATGGGTGTGGATTGATAATTTGCTAACAGAAATGTACTTAAGGAAAGTAGGTATGACTATGATTTCTAGAGTTCTTGTTTAAAGTGAGTTGCTAAGTAGTGGTTAAATCGAATGACCTGTCTACACTTTCTCAAAACTGACATTAGTTAGTGTTGCTATTAAAAGCAAAACTTCTGAAAGAATATATACAAGATTAAAAACAAATACAAAAATAAAAACAAAAAAGCCCCCACACAGTAAATATTGATTGCTGACTTGACAAGTGTGTAAAGTGTCATGTATTTTGTACATTAATCAGGAAAGTAGATATCTGCAGTTAATGTCACTTTGTTAAACATCTGATAGAATGTACTAATTCAGAGTTTTTGATATGACAATCATTGCAGTTAAGTATTTGTTTTATGTTGATCGTGCAAAATGTGTGTACCTTAGTGGGGTATAATTTACAGAGCTTATTGTAAGTATGCAATTTAATAAAGTTTTAGTAAAGTTTAAGAGTGTTGTGACCGTGACCAAATAGCAATGATTGAGCCTTCCTATCATAGCAAGCATCTTTGCATTTAATCTTGGCTTTTCCTTTTAGTCCAAGCAACCACTTATTCATTTTTCTTGTTCTATAACTTTGAAAATTTTATACTAATGAAAATATAAAATGTCCCATCTTTAGGCACATAGCCTATTTCATTTGCAATATGAGTTTTGAAATTCTGTTATAATTCATCCTGGTTTATTGCAGAATAATATTCTGATATATAATATTTTATAGCATCAGTTGCTGCACAATTGGACTCCCCCCCCCCCAGTGTTAGACTAGTATAAATCCTGCTGCAGTGACTACTCCTGTACAAGTCTTTGCATACACATATATTCTCATTTCTTTTGTGCAAATTCCTAGAAGTGGAATTGCTGAGTAAAAGAGAGGTTTATATTTAACTACTTAAGAAGTTGCCAGACTATTTCCCAAAGTCATTTCACCATACTAGCAAATATTTTATCGACTACTTACCATCAGCCAAATCCTGGTCAAGACACTAAGGTATATCTGCCATTTTAGAAGGTAAACTGGGAGAAGCATGGGAAATAACCGGCATATCTACCATCACTTCAGGGAGTCAGGATGTAATGTGAAACAGAAAATAAGATGATAAGATGGTGTGTGCCTTTTGAAGCGCTGTTACCTAGAGTTCATTTTTTTTAACCAAAGTCCTTCTTCAATTTTGTACTCATGACTTTTAAATTGTGTATGGTAATTTTGCAGGCGTTTATAAAACGAGGTAAGTTGCTGCCTGTGTGTAGCACTTTTAAGTGGGAAAGAATAACAATTAAATCAATATAAGTGCCATTCCTTTGAAAGAAAAACAACTAAATGAATGACATCTTATAGAAATAAGTATTATACAAAAAATCCTGGACAAGAAAGAGTGAATAGAGGGCTGATGGAGAGGACATTTGTGTATTATATAAAATGGTTAGGAGACAGCCTACCAGAAAGCAGTCATTTTAGGAGAGACCTCCCTGACCAGCAAGTACCAGCTCTCTGATAATCTGGGATAAAGTCGCCACAGTGTGCAAACATAAGGAAATCAAGAACACTCTCTCAAAGACCAGGAAATCTTCTAAGGAAGTCTGCTGAAAAAACGTTCCTGCCCAGCTGGGCAGTCTTTTCGATATTTTGGCTCACTTTCCACAGCTAGGAAGCTAGGGAGGGCTAAGCTCACCAACTCACCCAGATTTGGGGCGGAGGTGGGGGATGGGGGTTGCTTGCCACATGTTGAAGGTCAGAAGATGGGAGTGTGGGAAAGTTTCTCTCCTCAGTCAGAACATTCTGAGTGGTATCCGATGAATTCTTCTTATGATGTGAGCAAATACTTCCTTTACTTTGTGTGCTTTAAACTGCTGCCAGAATCATCAAATGGAGTGTGTTTCTTTCTGTTTTTTTAAATTTTCCATTTTCCTTGCCTGCACATCTTGAAAATATTCACATACATCATTTAAATAAACAAACAGGCACTACAGTAGCCTGTTCTAACTCTGCTGCTCCCGAGGCTAGTTAATTTTATAAAATAAGTTCCTGGTATCATTCCCAATAAGAAGACACTATTTACTTTAAGTATGTTTTTCTTTACAAAGACTCTCAGGGTTTATGTCTTTAAATTAAGTTAAAATTTTAATTAAGATAGGAATCGAGCTTTCACTGTGTCTCACATTGCTTGCATGTGAAACTTCATAACTGGCATTTTACTAATGTGCTAACTCTCAAGTGTTAACCAATTAAACTGCTATTGAGTCAGAGAGCTGTCCTTTGCCATTTTCAAGTAATGCATATAAAGGCCAGATGTCTATTCTTGAAATGTTAAAAGAACAGAACAAACAAATAGACCTTTTGTTTTAATTCTATTCAATATTTAAATGTACAACACAAGCAGATGCTCTTTTAAACTATTTATATCTAACTGTAAATGTGTGCACATGAATGTGAACAGCTCTCTCCTTCCTTCTGAATTAATTTGTACAGTGAAGAAACCATGAAACAAATCACTCTGCCAATCCCAGCCTCTCCCTGATTCTGTTGCAATCTTTTGTGTTGTAATTTTTTTAATGAGGAAATAGCCTAAACTTTCCATAAAATACACAATAAATAGTTTCCCAAAGACTGTTCAACTGACCAAAGTATTAACCACTTAGCATTGTGTTGATGAATGGCCTATTATCCAGGAGGCTATGTCCTCTCAGGACGGATCTCTGGGGAAAGTTGGCCACATAGAATGTCTTGTGATATGTTTTCTAAACCTAATGCAGTTGTTTTATTTTCTCCTATGATGTTGAATGGATTTCACTGCCCTTGAATCCCTATCATTCCCATGGGTAATGCCAATCTTTTGCCATAAACTACTTCCTGGTGGTTTGAACCCATGTAACTGTGCTCTGGTCGAAAGATGAGGCAATCTATTTCTGAAGGAACTCACTCCAGAGAATCTCACACACAGGGTTGTTATGAGTCAGAAGCCATTGGACCAAATCAAACCAAACCAAAAGAAAAGCCTCAGTGCTATCAAGACTATTCAAATTCATTGCTCTTCTTGCTGGTACCATCAAGTTCATCCCAAATCATAACAGAAGGAAACACTGCCCACCCCATGCCAGGGTCACAATTGTTCCTATGCTTCAACCCATTGTTGCAGCCCCATCTCCTTGAAGACCTTCCTCTTTTCCTCAGCTCTTCTACTTTGCTAAGTAAACATGATATCATTAAACAGGGACATATGTCTCTGTCAAAATAGGTAAGACAAGGTACCTATTAAACAGGAACATATGTCTCTGTCAAAATAGGTAAGACAAGGGCTGAGCCCCGGTGGCGTAGTGTTTGTGCGCGGGACTGCGGCCCACTGGGACGGAGGTTCAATTCCAGCAGTGGGGCTAGGCCTCCTACTCCCATCACTGGAAAGCAGTGATGCCCCCCCCACAAGAAAATAGGTAAGACAAGGTCCCTCTAAAGAGCATTCTGGTCATACTTCTTCCATGAGAGATTTGTTTTTTTCCAGTGCATTATCAACCCTATATAAGCTTCCCAAGACAGAATCTTTACAGATGATAGTGCCATCTTTCTCTTACAGAGGTTGGGGGTTTTAATCACTGACCTTGCAGTTGGCCGTCCAAGGCTGACTCCAGACTATTTCATTGACAGGACAATGACTTTGCCCTTGTTGTTTTTTTTGTCTTGCTTTATTTTTAGTACAGCTCTTCATGGTTTTACATTTCTGACCCAGATCATCTTGTCATATGTCCAGCTAGCATGCACTCAGAGTCCTTTGCTCTCCCATGGTAGTGGCTGATTGATGAGTCTGATTTATTGCTACTTCATTACTAGGGATTTGTGCAGAGGGAGAACTACACGTAGGGACAGGAAAAGGAAGTGGGAGAAAGTAGAAGAGATGCCCATAGGGGCAGTTGTACACCTTTCATCACTATATTTAACAGCAGAAGATTTGCACGAGTTGAATTTATAACTCTTAAGCAGGAATGTACTTTCTGGTGAAACTATTTAAGAAGAGCTTCTCTCCTCTTGTCTGATTTCTTCAGACTAACCAGGCAGCCCCAAACAGATGTTGAAATATCTCTCTGACCACTGTATTTTTGTGGGAAAATACAACTTAGTTTGAAGTGATTCCACTCAATATTGAAATGTGAATGTATCTCTTTGGTGGCAGATAAACCCAGCCTGACCTTGTGTTGGTAGATTTCACATCCGTAGTTCAAATACAAAAATGAACCCATAGCCCTACAGTATACGAAGGTGGATATCTAACTGCAAGAACTGATTAATACAGTAATGTTTTTCATCAACTAGAACTAGATGACTTCTCACCAACAAGCCTCTGTTGTGTGTTAGCTATCTGTAAGATGAAAACGGATAGATTACAACTTTGATTTATAGTTACTTATAGCATTAAATGAAGTAGCCTCGAAAAATCCAGACATGGGGACCTATTCAGGGAGGTTTGGGCTTTCCTTTTCACGTGTCAAAAATGCTCTTCATTTAAAGAAATAATTGCACTTTTTATAAAAAGAACATTTGACATCTGCAATAAAATGAAACTCTTAATTTTTCAGTTGGCAAGAAAATTCTCTGGGAACAAGGGCGACCTATTTGACTATGAAAACTCTACAAAGCTTCATTTTTAAATCTATCAACTCTATCTCCAGAATATTAAAGAGTTGCTAAAAGAAGAAGGTTGGTCTTTTGGGGATCTTATTATGAGGAGTCTAGCCAAGGATTAGAAATATGTCCATTAGTAGCTTTCTTGGAGTTGGTCAAGAAAGTTTTCTAGACAGAGACATCCACCAGCTTCTGGCTTTCAAACTACTACTTGAATAATGAAATTACCTGCACCCTGCATTGGGGATATAGCTGAGTCCCATCTTTTAGGTTTTATAGAATTCTTTATCATACCTCTACATTCTTTGGTGGGACAAATGGTTTATGCCTGCCTACTAAAAAAAAAAGCGCTGGCAGTTTGAATCCTGTCTGCAGGCACCAGAGAAGGGCACCACAGAATCAAGCCAGGGAGATCTACTCACAAAAGATCATGGCCATTGAAGACCCTCTGGACACAGTCCTACTCTGAAATCAAAGGGGTCTTCAAGCCAGAATTGACAGTGTGATAATGGTTTATGTTTTTGATACCTTAATTTTCACATTCACAAGCTACTTGAAAATCCCCCAAACCCTCCTTCCTCGTTTGTCATATCTCCTATAGTTTAAGGAGGAGTGGGGGTCAGTGGGAAGGGAAATAAGAGCATATTCTCTTTTCCAGGAATCGTCGCTGCTGGTAACGTGTCAAAAGTACATGATACAGAGTCTTGCCATGATCACTTCTAACGAGCAGCCTCGATGTACTTCCTGAAAGACAGAGCTGTTTGCTCACATGCCAGTCCATGGTACTATCATGGTCTTCACCACCGCCATAATTTAAATAAATCAGTTCTCCATTCTTCCTTGTCCATTGTCTAACTTTCCTATGTTTAGGAGCAGACTGTCTTGAGAGCAATGCTGGGAATGAATGTGTGCTGAAGTCTCTGAATGCAGAGTTATTGGTGTTAATTCTCTGAACGCAGACAGCCTGGAGCAGAATTCTGTCCCAGCCTTCTGAGTACCAGGGTGCATTAGTGGGGCAGTTTGAATCTTATTTGCTTCTCCAAGTAAGTTAAGACTATCACCATAGCCCATGCTTTAGACAAAGGTAGGGGAAAAAGCTCTCAGCCCGAATCAGGGAGAAACTGAGAATCTGAACTTCAATTAAGATAGAGTAAATGCCTTCTCTCCTGCTCCCTGGGAAACAGCTGAAACACCGCATTCTGCAGGTGTTTCGCCTTACTCCCCGTGTTTTGATTTGTCTTGCCCTTCAGACTATAGATACAATGGCTGAAATATTCTTGCTTCTTTATTTGCTTTCAAAGTATATTTTCAATAATCCTGTGAGTGAGAACTTGTCACAGAAGGCAGGATTCGTGACAAGAACTTTATATAAGCCTGTCTTAAAGTTCTGTGTCCTGGAGTCCCTATATTCCAGGAGCCCCTTATGTGCTCATGTTGTTATCTTTTATCTTATCTCCTAATCCATCCAACTTACTTTTGACTGGGACCCTCTTGACCGTCTGTTTGTTGTGAGAGAGCTTATTCTCATTGAATCTCACATGTGTGCATACAAAATACCATGGCTTGTGACATGTGGACCTTCATACTCAAAATGACATCTTCATTTTTCAACAAATATGACCAATGTACAACAACGTGACCAGTGCAATATGTCACTCTATTTCTGACTACTGCTCCTCTGAACATGGATTGTGGATACAAGCAAGATGAGATCATTAACAATTTTACTCTTTTCTCCATTTATCATGATGTTCTCTATTGATTCAATTGTAAGAATTTTTCTTTTCTTTACATTATGTGTTACACATAGTGAAATAAATCGATCATCAAATGATTCAAGTACTTATCACCTTTGGTAAGCAAGTGTTATTGCATTCGGCAGGCTGTAAATATGCAAGCCTTCCTTATCCTGATCCTTGTTCCTTCCATATAGGTTCTCAGATTATTGAGTCATTATACAGATTGCCAAAGTTTAGTGAAAGGATGCAATGCCGATATAAAACTTTTCTGATTTTAAACTGTGGAACAGAATCCCTGTTCTGTTCAAACAATTGCCTATAAGTCCTCTACACACCCCTCAAAAGTACAATGACATATACTGGAATTCCCATTCTTTGTAATGTTATCCAGAACTTGTTATAATCTATGAAGTAGAATGCCTTAACATAATCAATTAAATACAAATAAACATCTTTCTGATATTCTCTATATTCAGCCAAACTCCACAGGGCATCTTCACTGACAGCTTTCATGGTAAGTCCTCTTCTGAATCCAACTCACATTTCCAGAAGCTCCCTGTCAATGTATTGCTGAAACTATTGTGGGATTATCTTGAGCAAGATTTCATTTGCCTGTTATAGTGTTGGAAAACTTACACACTCTTTTGATCACCTTTCTTTGGAATGGGTGAAAATAATGGTCATCAGTAAGGTGAACAGGTAGCTAGATGTCTTCCAAAGTTCCAGTATTTCTTCAACTTGTTGAAACATTTCAATTCATATTCTGTCAATTCCTGGAGCCTCGATTTTCACTAATGCTTTTTAATAGCATCTTTGATTTCTTATTTATACGGTTGTTTTAGATCATTGCTCCCTCTTTAATGGTGGCATATTATCCTATTTCTTTGGGTTTAGTAATTTTGTGTGTTGTTTCCATGTTATTTTGGTGTTCATGGAATCATTATTCAATATTTTCCCCATACAATTCTTCAATCTTACAATTCAAGTAATGAGTTTTTTCTTCAGTTTTATCAGCTTGAGATATGAAGAGCATGTTCTTTCTTTGTGGGTTTCTAATGCCAAGTGTTCACATGTTTTATTATAATACTTTACTTTGTCTTTTAGAGCTACCCTTTGGAATTTTCCGTTCAACAATTTTACTCCATAATTTCATGCATTTTTCCTGCTTGTTCAAATGTACACTTTCAGCAAACTTGGAACAATTGGCCCACTTATACCGCTTTTCCCTCATAGTCATACTGGTTCCCTCCCTGCCAAAAAAACTGAAACAAAACATTGATAATACAATGATTAATTATAGCCTGAGGTAGAACATTTTGGCTGGCATTGTTGGACACCAAATATCCAATTCATAATTTTACTGGTACCAAAGAATTTGGATTATCCAAGCCCCTGAAGATATTGTTGAAATAATTGTGGTGAAATAACCTGGTTTTTTTATACTCATTCAACTTTTAATTAAGATCAAAGCTCAGTTCTTCATGCTACATGAAAAATTGGTTTCATAGCTATGAATTTATGAGAAACTCAGTTCCTTTGAGGTAGAAATGTATTGAAGCATAAATTAACTTTTGCATAAGTCTTTTCAGGAGGTCTACTGAAATATATTCTGAAATGCAATATTGAGCTATCTTTTCATTAGTCATAAAACTTCTAAAGACAAATGGAACGTTTTTGTCTTTCATTTTAGTTATATTTAATGAAATTGGGATACAATAGGAAAAAAACGAAGTAACTTACTGATCTTCTATTTTTTTATTTCAGTCTTGTAATGGAATTTTCATGTAAAAAATCACAAATCTAACATAAAGGAAACAAATTGAGGAGGTAGAACCTTTCCATGGATTTGTTTTCTAGTAAAGAAGAACTACATTAGAGAAAAATTTCAATTAAAGCAAAAGCCAGATCACAGATATTGAGTCTTACTTGTTAAAAAGAATATGCAGTATTGCCATCAGAATACAGAAAAACCACAGGATTTGGTTATTTGCATGATACTTGCATATCTGTATTGGTGTCTTCAACAAATAAGAGAAACAAAAAAATACAGATTCTATTTTGTCATGAAGTCTTGTGTTACATATCTGCTTTCAACCTCAAACTTAGGGTCCCACACAACAGTATTTGCTATAAGAATTACAGAAATTTGGGCTGAGCCCTGGCGGCGTAGTGGTTGGGTGCAGGACTGCGGTCCACAAGGTTGGCGGTTCAAACCCAGCAGCAGCTCTCCAGGAACAAAGCTGGGCCTCCTATTCCCACCAGAGGGCAGTGATGCCCACACACACAAAGGAATTACAGAAACTTACTGGTGAAAGAAAGATAGGAATGATCTTATCTGAGTTCATTTCACAGAAAAGGAAGAGAATTCCTGAAAAAATGAAATGGATCTCTTTTCACTTTTTAAGTAATTCATTCAAGTTAACAAATACTACTGAACAGATTGTGTGTACAAAGTTCTATGTCAGTAACTAAAGTTGAAAATATAAATAATTGAGGAGTAGAGAACAGTATGTGAAACACTGAACTTACTGAATTAAGAGAAAGGTTAATAACTTCTAGGATACATATCTGTAGCATGAACATTAACAGCCATATGAATGCAAGAGAAAAGGCATTCAAATGGAATAAGCAATGTAATCAACAATTACATATATATGTGTATGTGTATACTTACATCATATATACTCGAATATAAACCGACCCAATATCAGCCAAGGCACCTAATTTTACCACAAAGCTTCATTAAAAGTGTTCTTAAAAACTCAGCTTATCCATGAGTATATACAATATATGTAGATCTATGTAGATAAATAGATATGGATACATAGATATGAGAGAGGTTATATTTGTGTATATATAGATTTGAGAGCGATGAAGTCACTGCCATTAAGGCAGTGCTGACTCATCATGACCCTATGGGATAGGCTAGAACTGCTCCAGTGAGTTTCCAAGATTGCTACTGTTTTAAAGACACAGAAAGCCCTGTCTTCCTCTGACAGAGTGGCGGGTGGGTTAAAGTGCTGACATGAGAATCTCAGCCCAATACATAGCCATTACAGTACTGACACGCCTTCATAAATTGTATAATCATCAGAAACCGCTTGCTCTACTGATTTGGGAGAATGAAACAGAACTTAGTGAGTTGTAAGAGGTAAGGCTTCAAGGACAAGTATTGTGTGATTATGTGATATATTAATTTTAGCCATTAAGAAAAAAGGGCCCAGGAGTTGAGCCCCCATGACGTAGTGGTTGTGCGCGGGACTGCGGCCCACTGGGTTGGAGGTTCAAATCCAGCAGCAAGGCTGAGCCTCCTACTCTCACCACCAGAGGGCAGTGATGCCCCCCCCCCCCCCCCCCAAATAAAAGGGTCCAAATTGAGATTTTGGTGAGAATGCTTCTCTGTACTTCATCTAAAAAGCTTCCTAATTTGTGTGGGGGAAAAAAATGGCTTCTATCCACCTATCTTCTGCAGAGACACATGGGATGCCAAGATTAAACTTTTCCTCTTCTGCTCCACTCCACAGAAGCTTTAAGAAACTTCTATAAAAGAAACCGCTAAAATATATTATTTCTCTTCATGGGTTTAGGTAAGTTCAAGGGATCAAATCCGTAGAATACCAGAATTCCAAAATTTGAAACTAATGATAACTGTGCTCAACACCATTTTGTTTCATTCCAGTCGAGACCAGAAGTGTGGGAACAGGTCAGGCAAGCAGGGAAGTGAGGGCGGACGAGTCAATTCAATCTTGCACACAGACTCTGGAGACCAGCTCAAAGGCACATCTCTAACTTTATTACAGCTTTTGCAAGGCTTACATAGATTTCATTGACCAATCAGATAGCTTCTTTCACACACTTCCTGGTTTGCAAACACATCCTTATAAGGTCATGGGTTTGCAACATTAAAAACAATTGGTCCAGACTGTGGTTTATGTAAATGAGCTGCTTCCAGCTGCGTTATGTAAATGGAATGTAGCTGGCTGAGCCAGCCTGTCCAACTCTCTTCCAAGACTATTTTGTCCAATCACGTTACAGGCGCAAACTCTCAATTGTATTATAGGACACTATCATCCATCATATACAGGATCTTACCATCCAATTACATTACAGGATCTTAGCTGTTACTATGGGGAAGCTAGAAGCATTTGGATCGACTATGTTTCAGAGGTTATCTGGTGAGCTGGCTTGGGGTCTTATTTACCTTGAGACTGGAGTTTTTCAAGGAGTCATGGACATGCACAATATCCAGCAGCTTTGACCTGACTCAAGATAAGAATATTCCAGGAGACTTGGAAGTGCAAGTTCCAGCTACCTAAGGGAATGGATACCCAGCAGCTTCAAGACTGTTCCAGGACACACAGCAGTATTGTACATTTTCTATGCCTTTCTCCCAGATCAACAGGTCCTTCCAGGAATGCTCCCACACAGAAGAGCTGATTATGTTCCTAAAAATTGTTCAGTGGTTTGTATATGTACATAAGTGGAGATAGGGGGAGTTTCATCATCTATGACTCTTGCTGCTAATATCCTTGAAATTAGATTTTTGAGCAATTTTATCGAATTCATCTATGCTAGGAAATTGTTTTCCTAAGACTTCAGAATGCCCCAGGTATGCTTTCATTGCATCATGGATTTCAGTATTGTATGCAGGTTCTTTTGATCTAGTTAGTAATAATCACTGAACTTGTCCCTCAAGGGCAAAGCCACTCAGCAATTCCCCGTGTTGGATAGGGAAAGAGATAGGATTAAACACAGTTTTCTATCATAATGCCCTGCACAATATTTTCTATGACATTTTGGGACATCCGAAATAAAATGGTCTTCTACTTGTTCCCAAATAAAATTTGATTGATCTTGTTAAAAACAATATAAACCAAACGACTGTCACTGAGCCACACAACTCATTATGGCTGTATTAGGGTGTACTTAAGGGGCTTAATCTTTACAGGAGCAGATAGCTTCAATATTTTTCTCACAGAGCAACCTGATAGCTTTGAACTCAAGTTCTGGAGACCTTGGGGGTTAGTAATCAGTTTATCGGAATGTTTCTCCATATACCCATATAATAAATGATGGGAAATGGTAGATCAAAGAGATTACAAGTGCTGAGTTCAGAGGAAAAAAAAAAAAGCCTGAGACTGAATCTTCCTTTAGTTGCTTTTTCCATAAGAACTGTGAACATTATTAGATTCGATGTAATTTGGTCTAAAATGGGAGTCAGTTGGCCACTACAATGTGGTGTACTTTTGAATATGATGACGTTGATATTGAGTTGAATCTGATGTACAGTGACCTTACTTCTGGTTTCTGAGGCTGTAGAGCTTTATAAGAGCAGACTGCCTCAATGTTCTCCCATGGAGCCGCATGTAGGGTTAGCATTATCACCACAGCATTTTAGGTGAGAGCTGCTCTATTTCTAGTAAACCTATTGCTTGATTTCGGATTTAATCCTGCCAATGATATCAGAATAAAGATGTGTATGGGCTTGTACAGTTGCAAGCTTTCTGGATTCAAATATCGGTCTCCATGGGTTCAAGTGGACTTGGTGACAACAGCAATGGCTGCCTATTAGAGCATTAGGAGTTGTAACCTAGAACATTTACTGTGCAGCAAAGTTTCCCAAATATATTGATTTTTTCAAAAAAGACATCCGAGCTAATGGGCCACTATGTGTCAGAATCAACTTGGTAATCAGTGTATTCTCTAGAAATACAAAATAGAACCTTTATAAATTTCATTAAAGTAGAACCTTAGGTGTCCCTTCCAGTAGCGAATATCTTCAACTCTCTAACTACCACACTCCACAACTTCACGCCTATGCTGGCAAAAGCAACACTGTAATTTACAGATAACATGTTAAATCTGTGACACATGGGATATGAAACACATAAGAGTGGTTATTTGCTATAGGCAATAAATATGGGATAAAAAAGAATTCCAAGTAAAATAGTGTCAAGGTAGCGAAGAAATAAATTATTTTACTACCTGAGTTGTAGACTACAGAACAACATATAGAAGTCTATATTCAAAATCTATATTCAAAAATTCAACTTTTAATTATCAGATAAATTTTCTTATAATATAATCTCAATCTTTTTGCTATCATAAAGGACTTTTAAAAAGTCCTAATGTTCCTGAGGTGTAGGAACTCTCTTTAGATTAATGACTAGCATAAGGAGTGTTTTTTTTTCATTTTTTCAGATTGTTTTATTGGTATGATAAACAGAGAAAAGATGGAAGCAGTCAAGGTGTGGTAGATTTATTGCACTAGGCTACCCAATAGGAATATGTGGAATTAACCAGATAGAAGTCTGATCGAAGGGCAAAGAGATATGTGACTGTTCAAGGCATGCCCCTTCTCTGCAGCTCGCTGGGGGCCAGAGCATGCTGGAGCATGCTTTAGCGAGTTCTCTGCCTCCACCTGTGAGCTACACTAACGGGGCCAAACCAACACATGGCTCATGCAGCTCGAGCTTGAGACGTCTTGGAGACCTTCGCCATGCTGCTGGTGTGCACGTCCCTGAAGTTTGAGGCTGGTGGGTCCTGTCTCTTTGCATTGCTTACATTAGGTATCTGACCTACGTCTCTAAGCTTCTGAGCTGCTGACTGTTGGTGACCCAGCCTGCTGTTTGCTGCCTATGGACAGGACAGACTCTGCTTGCCATGCCTAAGGGAGGCCTGTGCTGTCTGCTTCCTTGACCCAGGACCTGCCTGATAATTCACTTTCAAGCATTTCCAGAATATCAATTGTCTCACAGAACTGAATTGAACTAAACCCTCCGTACTGATGTGTGAACTAATTAGCTGTTCCAGCCCTTTTTACTATATGTTCCTGCAGGAGCGCGTGCGTGTGTGTGTGTGTGTGTGTGTGTGTGTGTGCCATACAGGTCCTGGTTCTGTTTCTCTAGAGAATCTTGCCTAACCCACAAGGGGCTCATTGTTTAATTGAATCCACAATCAGTGCTTAGAGGCGCAATAGTACAGAAATCAAATGACATACAGCTGGGGCATATCCGTGGCACAAGACTTACTTTAAGTGTGAAAAAGTAAAAATGTTACAAGGAGTGACCCAAATCATGCTGTTTCAATTGCCTCATATTAAAGCTGAATAATGAATAAAGAAGACAGAGTAATGGGCACATTTGTATTATGTTATTTGTGACGATTATTATAGCCAAAAAATAAGCAAATCTTCCTTTCGGGAAGTACAATCAGGATACTTCTTAGAAATAAGTAAGGAGAGACTTCATCTTTTGTATTTTGGATAATTTATGCAGAGAGAATAGTGGCTGGAAAAGGATATCATGGCTGGTAAAATAGACGGTTAGTCAAAAAGAAGACCTTGAATATTTTCCTCATCATTCTCAAAATCATTTTCCATTTGAGCCCTTCGTATCAGTTCCTTGCTTTGCCCCTTCCCACCCACATCACCCTCATGAATACTTGATAATTAATAGATTATTGTTATTATTAAGCCATGTCTTACATTGTCTGATGGTCCATTCCTGGAGGTGTTGGGGGTGTTCCCTCTACCACTGGTCCTGAAGAGATCTTCTGTCCTGGACTCCCTGTTTTTCCAGTTCCTAACTATACCAGTGTACATTTTATGGTCTAGATTTGTAAGGTAGAATTAGAATCATGATAGTGGGGTGGAGGAAGCATTTAAGAACGAGAGGGAAGTTGTATGTTTCATCATTGCAACACTGTACCCTGAGTGACTTGTCTCCTTCTTGCAATTTTTCTGTAAGGAGATGTCCAGCTGCCTGAAGTTGTCTTTGGGTTCCCAATTCACACTCCTCATTCACAATGAAATGATTTTTTTTGCTCTGTCATGCCTGATACCTGACCCCTTCAATGCCTCGTGATTGTACAGGCTGATGCGCTTCCTGCATAGAGGCTTTGTTGCTTCTGAGTTACACAGCCACTTACTTATCTTCAAAGCTTTAAGACCCCAGACGCTGTATCTTTGATAACCAGCCACCATTAACTCTCTTCACTCCATTTGCTTATGAACCTGCCTTATCTTCAGCACTTGTGTCAGGAAGGTAAGCATCATGGAATGCCATTTTAATAGACCAAAGTGTCCTTGCATTGAGGGAGTACTTGAGTGGAGGTCCAATGTCCACCTGCTACCTTGATACTAAACCTGTAAATAAATTCAGATAAATCTATTTCTCCATCATCATATGTAAATATATTTACATGTGTACATTCCCGAATTTAGACCTCTATGAAAGTTTTTTGCCTTCTAGTTCTTCCTCTGTTTACTTTCCCCGCCCCCCCCCCATTTACTTTTACTTTCCTGTTGTCCCACTATCATGCTCCGCCTTCGTATGAGTTTCAGTCATTCCTCTTGGCCGCATCGCCCTTGATCAAGCACTACCAGACCTCTTAACCCTCCTGGCCACCAATTTTGGATCACTTGTGCACTTGTTTCTCCATTTGTTCATACCACTTCATTTCCCCCAACTCCCCCTCTCCTATGAACCCTCCAAACTTTTGGTCCTTTTTTTCTCCTCCAGATTGTTTATCTAGCTTATGTCATCTAGAGAGACCTGCAAAGATAACAGTATGCACAAAAATAAGATAGAGCAAAATAAAAAAATAACAACAGCATCAACAAAAAAAACCAATGGCAAATAAAGAAAAACCTAGAAATAGGTCAAGGTCTATTTGTTGACCTTTAGGACTGTTTTCAGGTTTGTCAGGGGAGCCAGACCTTAAGACATTATCATAGGTCTGGTAGGCACAATTGTACAGCAATAATAAGTACAGATTATAGTACAGTCATAGAAAATATGAGAGAAGTAATGGAGTCCAACACATTCTATAGTAGTATGCTCACCTCACAGATGGCATTAACCTCAACAGCCAGGTCCATGCACAGCTCGGGCAGGAAGTCGGGAGCGGAAGAGCCCCTTAGAGCTCTGAGGAGAGTGCGCCAGAGGGACTCAGCTTATTGTTAACCAAGGTGTGCATCTGCTCCAGAGGAATGATTACAGGTAACCAAACGTCACAAGAAGAGAATGCGCAATAGGTATAAGCATGACAGAAAGAGGATGAGCTAAGGGAAGGGGAAGGACGAGGAGTATACATGTGACCAGAAGGGTGGAGTCTAGACATTATGGTAGCCTAACCTTGATCATCCTTGAGTGGGGTTGACCTCCCTGGCCTCCTCCAAGAAAATAGCCTACTACTATCCTTATCAGAAGGGAGTGCATCTTTCTTACAGTGGGACAGGCTGTAAAGTCTGATTGCACTAGATGTCTGATAACCCTTAGGGAGAATAACCCCTGATCTATTTTGTTGACCCCCTAGTAGTGTATAGTCTTTTGCCACATGTAGCAAGCAGCTAAGTTTGGCATATATTTGGGGGAGACAGCTTAGGAGAAATCTTTCTGCTCCCCACAGAGCTTGAGTCTGATGGAGTGCCTCTCCCTGGCCCCAAAGTCTATTTTTGGCACTCGCTCGGAACATCTTTGCTTTGCTCCCCTGCTGTTTTGTTGCAGCATACCCTTACTGTTTTTCCTCAGTGTCAGATCGGGTCAGATCGGGTGCAATTCCCACACTGTGTCTCCAATGTTGTTCCCTGTAGGGCTATGGGTCAGTGAGGGATGTTGTGTCTCAGAGTGGAGCTAGCCATATGACTCTCTGTGTGCATTGGCTGTTTTGAGTGGGGAGATGGTCCTCAGGGCTGGGTGGGCCAGGATGTGCTCCACTCTCTCTTCCTCCACCTTCATTTGCTCCCGCGTGCTCTGATCAGACATGCTCCTCTCCCTGAGCCGTCGTTTCAGGACTGTCCTCTGAAGTAAATTTTTCTGGGAGCAGTAGCAGCTGTCCACTTACTTGGGATTGGGGCTGGCCCCTCAGACCTCTCTACTGGCAGAACAGTCATTAAGCCTATCATTTATTCTACATTATAGCTATGACAATTTTTCCTTTTAGAAATTGTGGCAGTCATGTGCTTATGTTAATTTTATGATTGAAATATAGGGGTGGAGTCCAGCTTATTAATCTGGAGATAGCCATTGAGTAGCCAATGAGGCCTCCATGTGGGCATTGCTTTCTCCTGAGACTTCTGGGAAATCTCGCGATATTTCCCTCGTGAAGATGAGAGTTGGGAGTGGTTGGGAGTTAGTCTTAGAGAGTCTTAGAGGGACGATAAATCACAGACAAAATAAGATGGCAGCATCTGAGAAGCTGGAGGAGCCCCTGGAGAGACCACATGGCTTTGCTCTGATGGAGCCAGACCTCTGAAGCTGGGGTGGCTACATGGAGACCTAGGCCAGCTTTGAGTTGGTTCTGCTGCTGATGGACCCTGAGCCCTGGAAGTGAGAAGCCATGTGGAGATGCCTGCCGGTGCTGAGATTCTGCACCCACTAACCTGTGACTTCGTGAGTCGGAAGAAGACTTTATAGACTGATATCGGGCAAATGAGTTAATATTGGACTTAGGACTTTGAACTGGACTGGGCTCAGTGTCCTGTTCCTCTTGTATATAAACCTTTTCCTTATATCTATATGCGTGTCTATGAAATTTGTTCCTCTAACCTACCTGGGCTAACACAGAAATTATATTTGGTCCTATTTCCAAGCTACTATGTAACTTTTTGTACTTTCCAGATACCTGCTGTGATTTACAAGCTGGGTTTCATTATTTCAAATACATAATGTATGACTCTTCTGTAATATGTGTCTAGTAATGTTACTTTTTATATACTCGATGAGGGTCCCTCTGTGAGGGGGATGAGGAAACCCTAATTATCTTTCCAAATATTTCTTCTGGAAAATGATCTGCTTTTTTCCTTGTTCTTCTAGCTTTTAATTAAGTTTGCCTGCCTCCTCGTGTATTATCTTGGATATTGTATTGAGTATTATACCTTAAAATTATGTATAAACAAAAACCATTAATAAAATAAAACAATAACTCCCATGTAAATGAAGAGATAAACTGTGTTTGTGGATTAGAATACTAAGTACTTCTAAAAAGACAAATCTCTCCAGATTTCTCTGTGGAATTAATAACAAAAATTTTAGTTGTCTGTTTCACTTTGTAAAAATTGTTAGGATATTCTAATATCAATGACATGTTTTTAAAAATTAAAAAAAAACTAAAGAAATATTTTTAAAAAACAAAGTTTAAAGAGTTTTATTACACTTCAAGATTTGGAATGATGCCATAAAATTAATTTGGGGATTTGAAATGATCTCTTGAACAGAACAGAATTTCATGAATAAATCCACTTATATCATACAACATACAAAGATGAACTTAATGTGGATTTTATATCTGAAGTAAATCTTTAAAAATTTTTAAAGTAAATGCAGGTGGGAATCTGAGACTGAAAGGCAAGTAAAGTTTTCTTACATTACAAGAAACTAAAATAAATTCAAAGTTCTGATAAGGCAGATTTTGCTACTAGAAAGACATATTGTATGATTAAATGACAGGTTATGATAGAAAGACAATCCCCATAAAATTTACATCTGATAAATATATATAAAGAAGTCTTATAATATATGCACACAAAAACTCAAATTTTGAAAACAACTGTTTTAGAAGACAGATTACATTAAATGAGTTTATGGTAAGATGACAAATCAAATGACAATTGTAAAAGTTCAATAATAAATATGTAACAGGAAGTTGTTAAAAAGTACATAGAATTAAGAAACATGATGGACAATGTGTGCTGTTGCTAAGAATTTGATTTCTTGCTATATATCTTGTCTCTAGGGATTGATCACAGAACCAGTACATAGAAAGAGCATATATTGAGTTGGAGTGGAAGTGTGGAGTTAAACTCTCAGTGGATTTAAGGTACACAATCTAAAAAATATATTTTTTGAAATGTACCATGAATCAACTTAACTGTTTTTAATGTCTAAATTTTAGCATTTAAAATATTTATTAGTTTTTAATTGTGGGTTAATACATGTATCATATCATTCCATAGTTCATGATTCCTTCCGCAGTTCATATTTAATGACTATTTAAACTGCTTAGCAATTGCTTATGAGTGTTTTTCAATGACACTTAATAGGAAATGAAAAATTGGTGTCAAAAAATTACAGAATGAAGAGGTCATGTCAAAATCAGCAAAAATAAATTTTAAGAAATGATCATGATATTTAATCATTGCTGTTGATAGCTGTCATGGCAAGCTTTATCTATAACACAGTAAAATATCACCTGGTTCTATATCACCCTGTTTCTTTATCTCTTTCAAGTTTGAATCTATACTTGAAGCTTCAAACCGATTGATCTCACTAAAGGTCTTTTTTATTTCTTCATCTATGATTTCCTTCCCCAGAAATTTATCCCTAATGATGTTGTATTGAAATCAAGCAAGCTAGTTAATATTCTGTTTGGATTGATAACGTTTATATTGACTAATTTTTAATAAGCATCATAAAATAGGCAAAGACCTACAGTTAGGAAACTGAAAAGGAGGAACATGTTCAGTATATCTTAAACTCCAGTTGCAATATGGAAAACTCTATAGGGAAACAGTTAACAATCCAATGGGATTTGTATATGGATCAAAGGGCAGTTGTGGGAACAGAACCAAGGGCTTCTGCATGGTTTAAAATCAGGAAAGGTGTGTGTCAGGGTGTGCTCTCTCACTATTCTTATCAGTCTGTATGCTGAGAAAATAATCAGAAAAGTTGGTTTATAGAAAGTTGGTTTATGTGACACCAGACTGGGAAGAAGGCTTATTATCAACCTGTGATATGCAGATGACATGATTTGCGTGTCGAAAACTGAAAATGATGATGACCTGAGGCCCTTGCTGATCAAGGATTGCAGTCCTCACTGTGGTTTGCAATTAAATGTAAACAAGATGAAAATACTTGCTACTTATCTAATAGATAACAAAGATAAATGGAGAAAAGATTGAAAATGTCAGACTTCATTTTGTTCGAATCCATAATCAAAGCCACTATAATATACATTTGCACAAATGAGGTGAACTTGGAAACTACAGTGCAGCTATTTTAATGAAAACAATTTCAATGTAGTAGAGGAGGAAGAAATCAGATTGTAATGGCCTATGTGGAAAGAAGGATTGAAGAGTGGTCATTTTATCCATGAACCTGACTTGTAAGTGAGCTATAGAATGAATAAGTATGATATCTTAACTATGATATTATGGAGAAAATATTACATTCAGAGAACAAGACTGCAGAACTTGCAGGGTTGGGGAACCTGGATGTGTACAGAGAAAGAAACATTCGGTGATGCTTACAGGAAACAAAACTTGAATATTCTACATGTAGAATTTTTTTCTTCCCAAGACAAAATATTTAAAAATGAAAATGTATGAACATAAAGGTTCAAAGTCCACCAAGAATTTCCATGCTGTGGCTTCAGACTCGCCTTTCTTTGATTTCCAGCGAATTCCAGATGAAAAGAAGAAATGATCTAAGCAACTCTAATGTGATGACGGGGGATGTATTTTTGCAAACCCTGGGGGATTAAATTTAAATAACTTTCTCAGGTGTTTCTACCACCTGGGAATTTCCAGGTTAGCTATGTGTCTTTGTAATTTAATCATATGAGTAACAATGGCAATTATTTGACAATTTAAAAACCATTTCATTTTATTTTTAATTATAGAGATAATGTTCTCTCTTCCATATATGTTTGATCCTCTTGACATTTATTTACAATGGATTTAGTCTCAGAAATAAAATAGTTTAGGTTTTGAGTAGCATGACTTTTGTGAAGCTCATCTTATTATCTGTGCAATAGGAACTTATGACTTATTCATACTTTGTTTAACAGCCATTCTTCCTTGGATCAATGTATTAACAAAGATATCTTAATTAAAATTAAGTTGCAATTTCAGAAATGTAAAATAGGCCTTTAGCTTAACTTTTCATTTTATAGACAATGCCCTATGGCCAAGAAATATACAGTGACTTATAAAAGTTTCATAACAACAACAACAACAACAAAAGTTTCATAACCAAGTAGATGGGATTGTCAGATTTGTGATTTGAATTCAGATCTACAATATTCATTCTAGTTCCTTTTCAAACTTTAAGTAACACTAACAGTTTATGTTTATGTAGGTATTAGCAATATTAACTTCTGCTCAGTAAATAGCATGAGATATTCTGAACCAATCCAGCAGCAGCTCTCAGGAGCAGCGCTGGGTAGCTCCCACGACCACCAGAGGGCAGTGATGCTCCCCAAAATTATCAATACTAAAGTTGCCAAGTGACCTAATTCCCTTTTCTTAATGTCTTTATGCTAATGAATTGTAGTTTAAAGACAACTCCCCAAAAAGTTGTGCTGGGAAGTAGAGCAAACTTCTGGATGTCACAGATGTCTAGTGTAACAACTAGATGAGGGTGGCCATAGAGAGTCTCAGAAGGAATACTTGCTCCTCAGTGTGGTATAAGAAATGGCAGAACATTACTGAAAGTAGCCTATTACGAATGTAATATAGACACAGCACTGCGATTTTCAGTTTCAGAAGTGAGATCTTGAGACCAGAAGAGGAAAATAAAATAGCAAACCAAGAGGAATGAGCCCAGAGTTGACACATCTGTCAAAATTAAAAGGGAAGGGAACAGGGTACGAGTGTGAACCAGGTTAAGCACTCAGAGGAAATCCTTAGTGGTTCCATGAGTTAAAAGTGTACCTATTAGACAAAAGGCCTGTGGTACAACTCATCCAGTATTCCGTGAAAGAGAGACGATCCAATCTCCCATAAAAAAGTGAAATTTCAGAATGAATCCCATAACAAACCTTTAACTCTTCCTTTGCGTAATATTCCAATCACGGTCCTCGCCCATTTTGCAGTCTTGCCTCTGACAAGGATTACTTTTGTCTGTCATTCTATTAGATTTCACAATGATTTCCCATTATCTAGACTGAGAAGAATGAATTGTGGTGCTGGAGAAGAATGTGGAAAGTAACATGGACTGCTAAAAGAACAAACCAAACCTATGTGTCTTGAAGGAACGCTGGGCTAAGTTTGCCTCAGAGGCCAGGACGGTAAAGCTTCATCCTACATGGTTTGGACATCTTGTTAGGAAAGACTTATTACCTGGAAAAGGGCCTCATGCTTGGTACAGGGAAGGGGGAAAGGGAAAGCAACTCAAGGAGCTGGATCGACACAGTGGTCGCACACAATGGCTCGCGAGAGGAACAGCAGAGTGGACAGTACAGGACTGAGCAGTGCTTTTTTCTGTTATGCATAAGGTCCTCATGGATCTGAAGAGAGTGGAAGACACGTACAAGAACACCATCGTTACCCCACAGGAGTCCTTGGTGGCAATGTAGGGTACACCCTACGCTGGTCATCACAAGGCGGGTGCTTCCACACTACCAGCCATTCGAAAGGAGGAGAGGAGACTATCTTGTGAGTTTGATGAGTTTCCCAAAGTTTTACAGTCTTGGATACCTTATACAGAGTTACTAACCATCTTTTTATGATTATCCCCATGACAGTAAATTCTTTACACAAGTAAGGCCTTATGCTGATGATGTCCCTCATCATATCACCAGTCAAATCTTCGTCATGTTTAAGATTTAATAAAATAAAAAAGATTTAATAAAGAAGTTTCTGTGAAACAGGATTTACAACTTCTGAAGTCCTATGGTACCTGTCCCCTCTGGCCTATAGGATTACTAAAGGTTGATCTGGTTCTTGGGGTGGGGCAGAGTGTAAACTACAGAACAGAAAACTCCTCTGAATATACAAGACCTTCACTTTTGATTATAGATATGAAACTTCTTGGTCCTCTATTTGCTTGTTCTATGGATGCTTTTGATGTCAAATGTGCTGTGATCCAAAAACAAAGCTAAACCAAGTGCCATCAAGTGAATTCAGATCCATGGTAACCTCAGAGGACAGAGTAGAACCGCCCCTTTGAGCTTTGCAGGCTGTAAATCTTTATAGAAGTAAAAAACCTCATCCTTATCCATCTCAGTGGCTGATGGTTTCAATTGTTGACACTGCGGTTAGTGAGCAAACCTGTCATTTGTGGCACCACCTGGCTTCTGGTGGTAAGAAAAGAAGTGTACACAATTTTTCTCCTGAGGAGTGACCTGTGGTTTCTAACTGATGACCTTGAGTTTAGCAACCCAAACCGTAACTCATCATGCTACCTGAAACTCCAAACTGAAATAAATATGGTTTCTGGATTTGAAGTAAATTGTATGAATTTTCACTATCTGAGTAAATATGGAATTAAGAAAGAAATGTATTTGGGTAATTGAGAAACAAACAAAGCTACATGGTCAGTTTCTTTATACATCTAAATGTGTGGATAACAACTGAATTTGTTGTTGAGAATTTTGTTTGTTTGTTTGGGCTTGGTTTATTTTTCACTCCCTAAAGAAATTTTTGAAGGTTTGATGAGCTGATTTATAAAGATTCCCCCACATGAATTATGCTTTGAAAGTTTCAAAGGTTACCTACACATTAGAGAAAAAAATCAGAGGCCATATGGAAAATTATTCTTTTGTTTTGCATCACTGCTCTCTGGTGGGAGTAGGAGGCCCAGCCTTGCTCCTGGAGAGCTGCTTCTGGATTTGAACCACCAACCTTGTGGGCCACAGTCCTGCACACAACCACTGTGCCACTGGGGCTAAGCCATGGAAAATTATGTTGCACACCTCACACCACTGGGAGGATTGAGGCCCTTCTCTGAGACTCCCATCAACCCTTCTTCCTGACAGATCTCCTCTCCTCACTGCATTACAGGACCCAGCTGAAAGAAGAAGGTGAGGTACAGGGTACCCCTAGAGCAGTGGTTCTCAACCTTCCTAATGCCACCACCCTTTCATACAGTTCCTCATGTTGTGGGTATTCCCAAGCAAAAAGTTATTTTTGTTGCTACTTCATAACTGTAATTTTGTTCCTGTTATGCATTATCGTGTAAATATCTGATATCCTGCATATTTATTTCTTATTACAAATAAATAAAATTTTGGCTTGAAGCATGGTATAACATGGGTAACAGTCTTCTCTCCTACTACTCTTATGTGGGCTTATCTGCAAATGGGCAGACCTGCCTGGAGACAGATAGAGGAGCAGGGTCTCAGTTCCTAAGACCATGGGACATAGGCATAGGTGTTTTCTGATGGCTTTAGGTGACCCCTGTGAAAGGGTCATTGGACCCCCCCCCCCCTTAACTACCCACAGGTTAAGAACCACTGCCCTAGAGGCTTACACTTTATAGTGTGTAGTGAACCACCGGGGGGATCCTTCATTTGAGATATCAGTCTAGACTATCAGTTTGACTTGACCTACTCATGAAATTTGTTTTCCTATCATCCAAATCAGGCTGCATTGGAGAATGAAAGGAAATACTATTAACATACACATTTGGAAAGTAGTTGTAAACCAAGACTTACAAGGTCAGCTAACTACTCAGGGGCACATTTTTGTTTTCCCTTGTGACTTCTCTTGGCACAAATCAAAATGACATTGAATAATGGATTAAATGTGTGGTATCTTCATTTTCCAGGCCTCCCTCACCAAAACAGCACAATAGGGGTGGTTATTTAAAAAAGAAGAAAAAGAGGACCAGACTATTGTTTTCTCACAATTCTGGAAAATAACATGTTCAAATCAGAATCTTGAAGATGTCCTGGGCCTTTCTCCTAGGTTTAGTGTCTGTCAACAAAAACTGCCACTCCTTTCCCCTTAGATAGATGCTTTTGTCTGCATTGTCACATGGTGTCTGTATTCCACGTGTGTGTTCTTTTCTGTAAGACACTACTCAGGGAGGCTTAGTCAGAATTTACCCTACTTTTGGATGATATTGTTAGCTTGATAATAACAATTGTTGAAAAATCAATAACAATTGTATGAAAAATCCTATTCCCTCAATAAGTGTCCCATTTATCAGTGCCAGAATTAGAATTCCAACATATCTCTTTTGAAAACATAATCCAATCACTAGCAACCAGTTTTTCTAAATATTCTATTTGTCCATAGATGTCAGTTATTAAGATAAAAAGCCAAGTTTTTATTATTTGACCATAGCAAATAATAAAAGTAAGTCAGAATACCCTATTCATTAACTAGAAGAAAATGAGTTTTAATAATATAGGTCATAAAGAAATTAAAAATAAAAAAATTAATATACAAATATGTCATCTTACAACATCTCATCCAAATTGCCTATTAGTCTTGTGACAGTCAGGTACTCTGATGTTAATTTGATTAAGAGTGTAGGGAGTGGAGTCTAGCCTATCAATCTGGAGATAACCAATGAGACCTATGTGGGCTTGGCTTTCTCCTGATAATTCTGGGAAATCTCACAATATTTCCCCCATGGGTGTGAGAGACTTAGAGTTCAGTCTCTTGGAGACAGTCTACTGACAAGAGAACATGGCAGTATGCTAATAGATCCTGAGTTCTGGAAACTGGAGGAGCAGGAGGGGAAGCCACATGGGCTTTCCCTGATGGA
The DNA here is from genome assembly GCA_004026705.1 of Nesogale talazaci. NCBI lineage: Eukaryota > Metazoa > Chordata > Mammalia > Afrosoricida > Tenrecidae > Nesogale > Nesogale talazaci. The sequence continues at coordinate 119,987 of PVJH01004365.1, forward strand.
ACCAGACCTATGAAGCCAGAAAGTCACGTAGAGATCCCTACAAGCACTGAGATGCTTCTGCCACCACTGGATACACAAGACTCTGCATCTGCTGGCCTGTGATTATCCTAGCATCATTGGATATGCTGAGACTGAAAACTTTATATACTTTATATACTTTATATACTTTATATATTTGGGCTAATATGGGACTTAGGACGTTGGACTGGACTGGGTTGGGATGCTTTCTCAATGTTCTATTCCTCTTGTATATAAACCTCTGCCTTATACACATGTGTGTGTTTGTGAATTTGTTTCTCTAGCCTACCTGGACTAACACAAGTCATTTCTATTTTTTTGAATAAAATCTTACTGTAAATTAGCTTTCATTTTTCCCTCAATCTCATAAGATTTGTACACCAATCCACTGTGAGTGAGGAATGGAAGAGTAGAGGATTAATAATTTTGTCACATCTGATTTTTCTGCTAGATTTCTTTTTAAAAACTCAGCAAAATTCAATTTTTCTCATCTTTTCTAATTTCTTTAAAATATATTATTGGAGGCTATTTCAAACTCTTTGATCTAGTAGGGTCCATACAATTTTTATATTTACTTCTCTATAAAAAGGTGCAATTGTTTTAAGAACTATCTAGATCCTGGAATCAGAAGGAAAAGCAAACTGATTTTCATTTCTTTCAAAGGGACTACATGTTCCTTCTCCTTTGTTTTAATTTAGTTTATTAAAATATACAAAAGAACATTCTTCACTGATTCCTAAGACCCAGTTAGCATGAATTTTAAAAGCCTGAACTTGTTTCTATTAAAATTTCAGTGCAAAGTTTCTCTTGCTAATTCTCAGTCCCCTTTGCTCATCCTTAAGCCACAGAATTCATATTAAAATCAGCATATGGTTTTGATTGGATTTTCTCCAATATGGCAGCAAAGAAGAATAGTTTTAATTCCAACAGGAATCGTGATTCTGCATGCAACCCAAGGGGGGGACAGTCCATATTTCAGAACACTGATTTGAGTGCATATTCCTGGTATAAAGAACTGAAGCAAGTATATTTAGACCTTAGGGTGATGACTACAATTTGGCATCTAACGGGGGAGCGTAAAGCAGTGTTTGAATTATTTTGCACACACAAATTATTTCTTAGAAAAAATAAGTAAACCACAAACAAAACAGCACCAATATCTGTGGAAGACAGAAAGAAGATAATGCTCTTGTCCAACAAACAGAAATATTAAAAAAAAAATCAGAAACTTCCAGTACCAACTTTGCTAGAAACCTGGAATAAGTCAAAAGTGTATAACCAAGCCAAAGTAGAATCAAAAGGAGAAAAAAAAGAGCTACGGGACTTTATTTCTTTTTTCTTGCCAATGTCTCTCTCCCTTCCTCTGGCTTGGTAATCCTAAAGACAGCAATACGCATTTTCAGTGAGGTTCTAACCCACGGGTACTCTTTTGGGTTGGAACGACCCTTTCACAAGGGCTGCCAGATTCATGACAGTAGCAGAATTACAGTTATAAAGTAGCAACTAAAATAGTTTTATGGTTGGGAGGTCACCCAAATATGAGGAACTCTATTAAAGGGTCGGGGCATTAGAAAGGTGGAGAAACACTGCGTCTAACCTCTGCCTCCAGAAATGGAAGAGCACATCTTTTACACAAATTATGGCGGGTCTGTGTTCTAGCCTGTCAGGATACTACCTGAAAAACGGATACAATATACTCATATTAGTTTCTCTGATATTAAAACACTAGATAGAAAGATGCACAAAAATACTTTAAGAGGAATAAAGTAATTAAAAAACAGTAGGTTACCAGATAAATACACAAAATCTATTATTTTTTAAAAATAGCAACAATGAAAAACCTGAAAAAGAAAACAATTTTATATTTAATAAAAAGTTACACCAAACTCCCTGCCATGGAGTCAATTCTGACCCAAAGCAGGACTTTATTTAATAGCATCAGTGGCAGTTAGATGCTTTTATGTCAATTTGAAAATGTCTAGAAGAGTAGTGTGATATTCAACCTGTCAATCAGGTCAGAGCCTGATGGTGCCTTTTTGGGGTATGAATTCCACAGGACTCTAAGGACACACATTCCTTCCCCTTTCTCTATCTCCTTTTTCCTGCTTGCTGGCTAGTCCGATTGCTGCCAGAGTCCTGTCATATTTCCACAGACCTTGGATTCGCATAACTCTTGTACCGACTGGCCTTCGATTTTCCTACACTCTGCATCATTGAATATGGCAGTGTGAACGAGCTCCTATCAGACCCATGGGCTTGAGTTCGATTGAGTTGGGACACTTTCTTGATATTTGATTACTTATTGACTTAAAGCTGTTTCTTAAACATATATGAGAGTCTCTGAAATTGTTTCCTAGTCGATATAGTCTAACACAGTACCTATAAAAATACATTACCTAGTGATGCATTTTATCAAGGATGTGAAGTGTGCTTACATGAATGTGAATTGTGTTTACATTGAAAACTACAAAATATTGGAAAAATAAATTTACCACTGCCTGTCCCCATTGGAAACAAACCATTTCCATTATAACCCTATATAGAGTTTGGGGAACTACAAATCCTTATAGGGTTTCCACCATAGACCTTATGGTTAGTTGTCCAACACCTAACTGTTAGCACTAACAGCACTCCTTCAAAAAAGAGATTCTCTGAAAAGGAGTCCCCATGCCACTGTTGGTGAAACGTGGTCCTGCTAATCACAAGGTCAGTAAGTCAAACCGACTAGCAGCTCATTTAGAGGAAGATGGGAGTTTTGCTCCCATAAATTGAAAAAAAATTACAGGCTTATAAAAGCAGAAAGACAACTGTGTTCTATTGAAGACTGTTGTTCAAAAGCCAATCATGCCCCAAATAACTTAGAGTTAGAGCACTTACCATTTCGATATTTTTTTACAAAGATTAAAAAGCCAGTCCTCAGATTCATGTAATATTGCAGAGGTCCTGCATAGTCAGAACAATCTTGAAAATTGGAAAGAAATTAGAGGAATTATGCTTTCCAATTAAGACTATGATACTGTAGTCAGAGAATAAGACATGCAAGGTCTTAAAATGGAATGTGTAAATGATATACATACATGTATGTATATATTTTAGTTGCCCATAATCCAATTTTTAAAATATGACTAAAATATTTGTGATTGAACACAAAAGTAGTGATGTGATTTTAGTGAAAAGGGATGAAATGGATTACAAAATACTAAGTGGATCCAAGATTTGAATTATATGCCTTATGTTCTATAAACAGAATATTGAACATATTTTAAAATGAAAAAAAAAAAGTTAGTGAATCTATTCATGTGAACAAGTAAGGTATAATTAAAGTTGGCACACCAATATGACTTTATGTGGCTCATAATTCAATTTTAATTGTTTCATAATAAGTACTACAATTATAAATGAGCAGTTAAAGAGGTCATAAACAAAAATTTAAGTATAACACTTTATAAATATTTGAACAAATTACTATAATCATTCTTATGATATCGCTACTCCCTTTACTATTCCTGAGGGGTTTGTTTCTCCTGGATTTTGTGTGTACAGAGTTCTTATCTATACTAGTGTGCATGCTCCAGTCTGGTCAGATTTGAATGGTAGAATCATGGTCACGATAATGAGGCCAAGGAACAATTAAAGAACTAGAAGAATGTTGTATGTTTTGTCTGTGCTAAGTACATTTTGGATGGATCAAATCTTCCTTGTGACCCTTTTGTGAGGGGATGTCCAATTTTCTATGGATGGGTGTTGAGTTTCTTCTCTAACCCACCCTCATTATCAACAATATGTTTTTTTGTTTGTTTGTTTTGGGTCTTCTAATGCCTGCTACCTGATCTCATTAGCATTTCATAGTGGCACAGGCTGGTGTGCTTCTTCTATGTGGACTTGTTGCTTCTCTGCTAGATGGCCACTTAAGACCCCTGATACTATATTTTGATAGCCAGGCACCATCAGCTTTCTTCACCACATTTACTTGTGCACCATTATGTCTTCAGAGGTCATCCAGCAAAGTGAGCATCATGGAATGCCTGGTTGTTAGAACAAAGTGTTTTTGCATTGAGGCAGGGCTTGAGAAGAGGCTAAAAGTCTGTCCACTACCTAAGTGTATTGACATATAAATATGGCTACATAGGCCAATATCTCTAGTTTTATGAATTAATGTATTTATGTATGTGCACACCTATGTTTATGCCTCTATCCATAGCTTTGTTTCCTATATCTTTCTTCTTTGTTCTTTTACCTTCCTTCTGCCTCATCATCATGCTCACCCTTCTTCTGTCTCTTAGTAATTATTATCAACTAGATTGCTGTTGCTCCAACACCTGCATGATCTCTACATCCTCCTCAGTCTTAGCAGAATTAAAATTCTGTCGATTTTAATACCCTAGTTGTCTCCTCTCTGTGATGTAAGAACTATCCAGCAGTGTGTAGAAGCACCAAAATACATGCAAAGTAATTGGAAAGTAGAAAAATATCCATGGTTTCAACAAAAATCCACTATGATCCTTCCTACTTAAGTTAATATGCAGTCTATAATATGAAAATGGCATAATATTATATTCTAAGTTTTTCTGTTGTATGGCTCTATAATGTTCTGACATGCTAACCATATTGTCATGGTATCAACTCCTGTAAGTTAGAAAAATCCATTTTCTTCAAACTTAACATAAATAATGAAGTACTTAATCTGCAACATCTTTACCAGAACATATTCTATGATAGGCTTTATGCCAACTTGGATGAACCAGGAGTCTCAGTAGTTTAGAAGTTAAGAATTAGCAGCTTTTCTTTATTTATCTAATATCACATGATTCCCTTTGAGTCTCCCAGCAATGATAAAAAGATTAAGGTGGGATGCAACACCCTTATTCATATAAAAGCTATGGTCTAGTAAATTGTAAAGAAGTTTCCTCTGAGAGGCTGCTTCAAATGGCCACTGTAAAAAAAAGCTTTGAGGGAGGTTGGAATCCTAATTATGGCACATCCTTATGTGGTTGTTTGGACACCAGCAATGGCCTGCCATAATGCCTGTAATTCTTGGGAGTCCACTCTGGCCTGCCATCTGATCTGCGGGTCATTGATTCACTTGTCTCTGCAGCCAAGTCTGTCATCTGCCTGTCAACTGTGGGTTCTTCGGCCTCCACAGCTATGTGAGTAAGAAGAAGCTTCAAGCCTACAATGTGACCCACAGATTTCGAACCTGCCTACATTTGGACTTGCCCCCTTTTACAACTTTGCGGACCATTTTCTTGATATAAATTTCTCTTTCCATATTCAAGTTTCATTGATTTTATTTCTCTAAAGAATACAGCATAAGAAAAAATGTGAAACAGGGATATATGATAAATTGCTTAACAGGTTTTTCATTGGTTGAAGATGCATATCATCAAATAATGCTTGGCTAATCTGTGTGAAAAAGACCATAAATGGCATGTGCAAAAACTAAAATGTCAGGCTATAGTGATTTCACTGAAAATAGCTATTTGAACTTCATTACTTCATAAGTATTTTTCCAAAATTTTATTGGCATATAATTTACATAACATACCTTCCAATAATTTTCTTGTATTAAGAACAGTTGTGCAATCCTTATCCCAAATAGTTTCAGAACATTGTCTTTATTCTTGTCCTCATCATTGTTAGCTCCCCTACCCCATTTCCTTTGTCATATACCCCCAGGGAACCTTTTATTCTGTTATTATCTCTATAAATTTACCTTTTCTGGATCTGATATGCAACAAAGCAAAAGATTAAAAAGCAACCAAACAACATCAAGACTGACAAATTAACAAATAAAACCATAAAATCCTCAATCAAAAAGCCAGCAGAAAATATTAAAAACTACAACAAATTGAAACAGATCACAAGGGAGATCAAATGGTAGGGTACAAAATTTAACCTAAGTGCATCTGCAACAGTACACTTTGCAATGCAGTCTGCGTATTAGCAAGGCTATTCACTCGCTGGTCCATGGTCAGAGGGATTTGATTCCCCATGGCCCTAATCATCATGAATATCCACTTGTATACTTATTCTTTAAAAAACTAACAAACTGAAACAGCGTTACCATGTTCTCTTTCTGATAAGAAAGTTTTTGTATCCCTCAGTTATGGTCAGAAGGGATTTGCATGAGACGTCATTCATGTGTGGACCCTATAAATGTATTTTGACTTCTGTTGTCATCCATAACCATCTCCAAACCAGGTATTCACAATTTAAGCTCTAATGTCATCCCCTCCTTTATATTTATTAACAATGCTAGGGGAACACAGGTGGGTGTGTTTCTTCCATGTGGATTTAGTTGATTTCTAACTTAAATAGCTGCTCATTTGAAAATGAGGTTTTGCTATTTTTTATTTCTTTTTTGGAGGTTTGTTGTTGTTGCTTATGAGCTTTTTAAGACTCCAGATATAATTTTTCGGAAAGCCAGGCACCAGCCAGTTTCTTTACCAGACTTTGCTATAACACCCTCAGTGCTGTAACCTTCAGTGATCCCTCCAAGAGCTTGGCTAACAGGCAGGGTCATATCTTATACTGGGAAAATCCATTTGTGCATCTATGGTATCTATAGGTCTCTGTTCACCTTAGAGACATCATTGTACTTGCATGTGCAAACACATTATCTAGCATTACTTCAACTGGCATCAAGTCAATGGCTCCCCAGAATGAGCCCCAAGGGCAGGGTAGAACTGCCCCCATGAGTCTCTGAACCTGCAAACCTTCACAGGCGCAGAAAGCCCAAC
>PVJH01004366.1:0-41999 GCA_004026705.1 Nesogale talazaci
CACTGGATGGCAGTGCAAGTAAAGCTAGAGAAATGTATTCAGTGGTTGTGGCAGTCATATGCTTATGTTAATTTTATAATTGGAATGTAGGGGTGGAGTCTAGCCTGTTAATCAGGAGAAAGCCATTGAGTAGCCGATGAGGCCTCTATGTGGGCATGGCTTTCACCTGAGACTCCTGGAAATCTCGTGGTATTTCCCCCGTGAAGATGAGACGCTATCTTCCCCAGTTGTTGGGAGTTAGTTTCAGAGACGCTTAATCACGGAAAAGACAAGATGCAGCCTCCGAGAAGTTGAAGGAGCCAGTGGAGAGACCACATGGCTTTGCCCTCATGAAAACAGACCTCTGAAGCTGGAGTGGCATGCTGTTGATGGACCTGAGCCCTGGAAGCTCAGTAAGAAATGGGGAGACCCCATGGGGGCCATGGGGAGACCCCTGACAGCACCAGAATTCTGCACCCACTGACCTGTGACTTCCTGAGTCGAAAGCAGACATTATAGACTGACTTTGGGCATATGTGTTAATATTGGACTTAGGACTTTGCACTGGACTGGATTGGGATGCCTTCTTAGTGTCACATTTCTTTTGTATATAAACCCTTTCCTTATACCTATATGCGTGTCTCTGAAATTTGTTCCTCTAGTCTATCCAGACTAACACAGTGGTATAGTTCATGTACATCTTTTCATACCTAAAGTAAAATAGAATACGGTTCTGCTATGTGATCTGAGTGCTTGTTTAGTTTTTGATGGGTAAAATAAAGTAAGAGTAAGATGGCAGGCAGTAATGGTGTACATGAGATCTAGAAGTGCAACCACAGACTTTCCAAACTTCCATTGAAACAACAAAAACAAAAAGCAAGCAAATTTGGATAAGTGAACACTGTCAACATTTTCCCCAAGCTAATGTGACTTTAAAAAGCCACGTTTTTAGAGTTCTCATTTTTAATTAATTGAGCAAAGTGATAGTTCTGTTTTACCATGATGTTTTGATAATTATTAGAATACAGCTAATTTGAAATCGTCTACAAATTGAATTATTAATAATTTTGATCTACAGAAGCATCCAAAACATTCTCACATACATTTTCTCTTTAATTATTTTAACATATCCCTGTGAAAGTAGATGTAGACATTAGAAAAGTAGGCTTCACTGAACACTGTTTGAAGCTATGCACATAATTATAGTTGATATCATTGCACTTTTATAGTTTAAAGAAACAGGTTTGGAGTTTGAATAACTTGCCTACATCTTATGACCTTAACCATTTACTCGTAGAAGTCACCCATCTTTTTGCAAGTTGTCGATCTCTCATAGTAGCCCTTGCTGTCTTGTTTCTTTCAGAGAATAAAAACAAGTCCTGATTTTTGTTAGACATTTTAAGAGGAAGAATCAAGTCTTTGGGTGTGACCCCCCCCAGCCAAAGGAATATCATCAGCTCAACTTTCCTGTGTTATGGGAGTCCAGCCCCAGGGATTCCCCCCAACCAATCCCTGTCACTTTGCTCTCTTGTCAGCCTTCTCTGTGACACTTGTTTCTTTTCTCACCGGAGACCAACATTTCTTCTTGTGCTGCGCTCCAGCCTAGCACTTCGGAACGGAGCCTGTCATGCTCCATTCAGTATTGTTTGTGTAAGTATTGATGCCGTGATTGATGGTTGACCTCCTTGAGGACAAACATTGTGGGCTGTCCCTTTCTTTACTTCTCCAGGGCCTTTATTGAACTCCAGCGGAACTCAGCAACTATTGGTAAAACAATGGATGAGTGACTTTTTACAAGCTGGTGTGTGTCTATAATGTCTATAAGCCAGATAATGTGCACGCCTTGATCCAGCAGTGCTAGTTCGCCTAACTACCAGCATCACCCACGTTACGATGCTTGTCTTTGCGGCATAAAACCTCCGGAACCCTTTGTCGGTGCTGGACTGGTTCTTCACTGGTTACTGCTGTTAGGGACCTGCCTGGGCCCGTTGGTTGTAATAATGAATTTGTCGAATCGTGGTTTTTATGAAAAACAAGCAGTATTACCCAGGACAACATTTTACTTTGGAACGTTCATTTTCTTAAAAAATAAAGTTTTGATGCTCACGATCTATAGTTTTGCCTAAATCTGCAGGAGAAATAAAAATGATAATTTAGCTAGCCCCTTTTTCCTATCACAGGGGTTTAACTAGGGTTAAATGTCCATAGGAACGTGTTGTGACATCATTCTCCTTTGAGCTCACAGGTGAATGAGTCCAGGAAAATTCAAATAGGTTCCGTGTCGCCAGTGCCTGAGTCTGGCCTGCTTTTCCCTCCCTCTCCAGCAGCCACTTTGTGACCATTTCACAGCTCACTTGATTTAGAATGGGAAGGGGGAATAGGACACGGAGGGTGTATCATGCAGGTGTTTAAAAATAGTTTTAATGTGACACACACACACATAGAGCATTTGCAATTCACTATGTGAAACTGTGGTATTGGTTGTATCTATTATGCTCTCTAAGGGGGGTTGTACAGTGTTGATCTGCTTGCTACCAATTTATTTCACGCAGCATCATGTCAAGATTTACCATGTGCTTCAGGACCTTCATTGCTCTTTATGGCTGGTGGCCATTCAAACTCAAGGTCAGCACTTCAGACCCACAGCCTCTGTGTGCAAGCAAGTGGAGGTGACCTGCTCTGATAGAGATTTGGGGTTTGGGGAACCCTTTAAACTGGAGTGGACTGGATAGCAGCACAAAGGAGCACTGGGGGCGTAGATGATGCACACGCTGGGCTACAGTGCTGCAAGGTCATCAGTTCGAAACCACTAACCAATTTTGGGCAGTAGGAAGCCCCCTCTGTCTCCTGAGGAGCAGCTGGTGGTTTCGAACTGGGGACCTTATGGAGTTCAAGCCTGGGAAACTCACAGGGGCAGTTCTACGTGCTCTGTGGGGCCACTGCGAGTTGGCCCTGACTTACTGGCACTGACTGTGGATTGTTGGGGTTGGTTGGGATGACAGCAAGTGTTTCGTTTTAATGCTCCACTCACTGTGTATCTCAATGAGAAGGCTTTGAAACACTTCTGAAAAAACTTTTTTTTTTTTACCATTTTAAGGAATTTTTAGTAAAGCAAGAATTTTATAATCCCAACAATGTCTTTCTGCCTAGTTATCAATTCTGTCAACTAAAGCAGAAGTGACACTCTGCACTATTCCACAGTAAAATAATTACAAAGTTAAAGACTGGAATGCTTTCAATTTTTGTATGCTGCTCAAAATTCTTTCCCCCACGGGCTATAAAAACATTAATTTGTTTTTATATTTTACACTTAAGGTAGAATTTTTCAAGAACTTTTTGAAACCCTCATATATACCACCTGTGTTTTCTTTTTTAATCATTTTATTGGGAGCTCATACAACTATTATCACTATTCGTCCATCCATCCAGCATAAATTTGTATATTTTTTTACATTTGTACATTTGTTGCAATCATCATTCTCAAAACATTTTCTTTCTTCTTGAGTCCTTGGTATCAGCTCCTCTTTCCCCCCCCCCCCCACCCTCCTGCCCTCATGAACCCTTATTATTGTTTTTCATGTCCTACACTGACCCGTGTCTCCCTGCACCCACTTTTCTGTTGTCTGTTCCCTTGAGAGGGGGCTTTAGACAGATCATCGTGATGGGTTCTACTTTGTCCCCCACCTTCCTCTCCCCCCGTGGTTCACCCATCTATCTCTTGGTGGACATGTCGCTCTCCTTTTCTGCAACAGTGGAAAGTGCTGCAGTCAACACTGGTGTGCAGCTCTCTGTGCAACATCATTTTCTTCTGCCACTTATTAGCAGATTCTTTACATTTTAGGTGTGAGGAAGAATGAAAAATAAAGTTAGATTCTCTGAGCTTCATCCCTATTATTTCTGCTTCCCCTTAATGGTGACTTATCTTTAACTGACTGAAATTGCAGAAAAGGAAGTAGTTAAGAAAGTTCTTCCTCAGGTTTTCATTACTATTTTCATACCTTTGTGGTGGTGGTGGGGGGTGTGCGAAGACACTTAAATGGATTGTGATTGTGTTCCTTATCTGTGTTATTTTGTTTTGTTAAATTGTGTGTTATATAATGAGTAGGGGAATTGGTACATGTGATAAAGATGGTGGTTTTATGTCTGTTCAACAAACCAGAGTAGAGCCAAAATGAAACTGTAAATATTTTAATGACAGCAATTACTTTCTGCCACCAGCCAGGAGTCGTCTTAATGAAAACAGGGCCTGCCAGTACAAAGTTAATGGAAAGCAGGCCAGAGAGGTCTTTATTTGTTATCAGCCAAACATTGGCAATTTTGAATCTGCGAGACACACCTTCCACTTGTTCACAAAGTTTACAGATAGGAGAATATTGTACTCTTTTAAGCATTGAAGTAGCCCCAATGGAGATAGAGCTTCTTTTCTTTGGGACAAGGATTCAGATTTAATAATGAAATGCGCATTGCATGAGGTGAATATTCACAAAACATACGTTGAAAACCAAATCAGCGCGTTCAGTGAGTATCTCTTTCGACAGTCGGGATCCCAGTCTGAGGCTGGGCCCAAGAAAGAGATCCTCCTGAGATGACTCCCATCCACTTTCAACCTTGCTTTCTTGAATGCTGGTAATTACTGAGAATTTACCATGAGGATTTCATCAATGCGTTTCAGATGACTGGATATTACAGAGAGATTATTCAACTGTATTTAATGGGATCACCCAAATAATTTACATTCTCATTCTTTTCTTGCAATCTTTAAGTCTAGGCATATCATTTCACAGACTTTTGTTGAAAGCCGTCAGATGCGTACAGTTACTTGCTCTTCCCTGGGCCGCGGGAAAAATTCCCTTGAGTTTGTTTGTTCATCTTCTAACACTAAGACATTGGTGGCTCATTCGAAGGATTTTTACTCACCAACCCAGGGACTTGGTTGAAGTCGCTGGCAGTACGCCTCTTGCACAGCCAGCATTTGTTTATCCTTGGTGGTTTGAGAGTGGTACTGGTGCTGAGTGGGTTTTAATGAAATGTCCAAGATAAAACAGAGTAGGCAGAAAGGGCTGGTGATCTGCTTCCAAAAAGTACTCCTTGAAAACTCGCTGGGTCACAGTTGTCGCATCTGTGGCTGATCATGGGGGTGGGCGGATCAGGCCGCCTTTCCTTTGTTGTGTTGTATGACGACATTAAGACTTGAATGATTCATTTCTGCAAGAGGATATGCTATTGTGAGAAATAGGATGATGAGCATAAAACTTTTCAAAGATCTTTCAAGACCAGTCATGGAGGAGGTAGATTAATTGGGGTGCCAATTAAGTAGGGTGCCACACCTGTCATCCTGGAGTAATTATTAATAGCACCCCCTTTTCACATGGCAGAGTTGGCTCAATGACAATGAGTTTGTTTGTTTATTTCACTTTAACATGTCCCTTTATTTCACTTTAACATGTCCCAGGTTGGAGGATAAATTACTTGGCCATTTTGTGAATAAGTAGTCCTCGGGCTGACTGTAAGCATGTAGCTTCTTTAGACAAAACGCTGCATTTAGAAGAGGTTGGGCCAGGGTGGGAGAGACCAGAGGTCTTCTCTAACATATTCTCTCAAATCCTGTCAAAGTGACTAGGGAAACTCTTTAATGTCCTATTATCTCTTAATTCAGTTTTCTTCCACAAATTTTTTGAAGTGCCCTTATGTTTATGTAGGTTTGTGCTTATGTGTGTGTGTGTGCGGGGTGGGGTGGGGGTGTGTTCAAGATTGTGGGAAGTTTTCATTATCCCTCAGTGCTATTTTTCATGAAACTTTCTGAAGACTGATTTCATGTGAGTGTGTGAGCGCACTTTGTGTGTATGTTTGAAATCATACAGAACAAAACATGTACCAGATGAACAATTTGTACATGCAAAATTCTGTGCCTCTTTCCTTGATAACCTCTTCAAATTCCTTTACCATCATTAACACAGATTCACTGTTCCCTTAAGCTTCTCATCTAACTTTTCATTGTTTTTTTAATTTGATCACCTGCAGGCAATTTTTCATAATAACACTATGTTTAAGCAGACATTGTTTCTTGATTTCACATTGGCTTAGAACTCAGCTGTTAACTGAAAGGTGTGAAGCCAGCGGGTGCTCTGGAGAAAGAGGCTTCCCTAAAGATTACAGCCATTGAAATGCTGCTGAATGACAGTTCTGTGGCTTGTAGGGTTGACTGAGCCCATTACATTACTCAACCGTCATGGTATATTTTTGGTTTAAAGATGACTTAGGTTTATAAGCAATGGTTGTCAACCTGTGGGTTGCTACCCCTTTGGGGGTCCAACAACACTTTCACAGGGGTAGAGTCTAGGCTGTCAATCTGGAGATAGCCAATAGAGACCTCCGGGTGAGCATGGTCGTCTCCTCTGAGAATTCTCGGAAATCTGGTACTTCCTTCTTGAAGCAGGAGATACTCATGCTCTTGGAAACACTCGACTGACTAGGCTGGCTCCCTGCGAGACATCCCTGAGAAGAAGCCCCATGGCCCTACCTTCATGCAACTGGAAACCTGGACCTAGAGAAGCCATGTGGAGACTCCTGCCAGCACCAGATGCTTACAACACCACTGAGTCCACAGACTTTCTACCCACGGTAGTCATTCTGCATTTGGCATCACTGTATGGATTTTGTGAGTCTGAAGAGGACTTATATCTTAGTATCGGACATCTGGGCTAATATTGGACTTAGGCCATTGGACTGGACTGAGTTGGGATGTTCTCTTAATGTACAATTACCCTTTATACAAAAGTCTTTCTTATATGCATATGGGTGTTTATGAATTTGTTTCTCTAGTCTACCCCGACTAACATGGGTTCTAATACCCGTTGTGCTGGCTGCATAGAAACTCACAGACAAAATTCACAATGAAAGGGTTTATTAATAATGTTAAAGGAGCTCTGATGGCATAATGTTTATGCCCTGGGCCATGATCAGTTTGAAACCATTAGCCTTCACTGTCCGAGAAAGAAGGGACTTTGTATTCTCATAAACCACTGTGGTCTGGGAAACCCACAGGTGCAGTTACCCTGCCCTCCAGGGTCACAAGAAGGCACCATCTACTCGGGGGCAGTGAGCTTGGGTTTTTTGATGTAAGGATATTGACAAGTTGGGATGAGAAAGGTCCAAGGTAGTTGTGTACCAGGACACAATACAAAGTCTGCTAATAGAGGCCCACAGAGGCATACCACTCTGCCGTCGGTCTTAGCCTAAAAGCCTGCAGCTCAAGCTCCCTGGGCTCGCAAACCCAGCCACCTGAATTAAGTGGCCCAGTGGCAACCCCTCCAGTGAACATCCGCTTGAAGGCTCTCAGCCCCGCTTCTGAGGGGTCAGCAAGTCCAGCGTCCCCACTTAGATGCCCAGAAGCACCCCAGTCTGCAAACCAGCCTCCTGCACAAAAGCATTACTCTTAACTTGATCCATGGTATGGGAAGCCCGTCATTCGGTTCCATATTCTTGCTCCTGGTTCTGCTGCTGTTTCTTTGATGGTGTAGCTTAAAGTGACCAGATTTTAACATTGGTAAAGCGGGACAGCATTGAAGGGAGGTGGGGGACTACGAGGGGGTATATTCCCTTCCCATTCTCCTGCTGTTCCCTAGCTTGTCGTGCATTCTTTCCAAAAATCGGGACTTTTTTAAAATGCCACAGGACACAGAGAAAATTGTTTAAAATTGGGACTGTCCAAAAGCGGGACGTCTAGTAACTTGTAGCTGTTACCTGGATCCAGGAGATTCACCCGCAGGTTTCTGAGGTCCAGAAGACTTGCTCTACTTCTGGTTCTTACTGGTAATGAGATTCCCTCCCTCTGCTTCTCAGGGGGCTTATTTTCTACACAGCAGGATGCCACCTGTTCATAACCACTCATGGGTAAATCCTTATCACTATCATCCCATCTTAGTGGTGCCAGAAAAGTCGCGCTTTTATGAGAATTTGAGTTTATTTTCTAGATTTCTCTCACTTTGGGCCAGTTCCCAATTTTAGCCTCTTAAAACAAAGTGTTCAGTAATGGTAGCCAGGCTTAGTTTAATTTCTTCTCAACCAAATTTTCAGGCTATCCGTAATTTCGACTTCTCGGATTTTCTAGTATTCTCTTAATGACACCTCTCATTAGGGTGAAAAAGTCTTTAAGCTATATATTGCAACAAGGAGAGATCATTTATGATCAAATACTAATTAGATTGCTTATTTTTGCTTTCAACCTGGCTGCAGTTAGTGTTAGACTGGCATCAGAAAGTTATTTTGGAATTGTTTTTCTAGTCTTTCAGACATTGGAGGTGCATGACTTCATTCTGTCCCCCACCCCCACCCCCAGCCTCTGCCAAGGCAAAGGCAACTGCTTAGTCAAAGGACTCATTGTCCCCTCTGTCTCTCCAGTCCTGTGTACCAGAAAGCCCATCAGTACCAAGTACTCAACGGCAGCAACGTCTGATGGAACATGGGGTAGGCACTCAGAAAGAGCGAGGCCGAGTCACGTGGTCCATCCCACTGCTGTGCAGTCAGTTCTGCCTTAGAGCTACCCTGCATGGGGTTTCTAAGGCAGTCCACCTTTCAGAGAGCAGAGGGCCCCGTTGTTCTCCCAGGAACGGCTTGTGGGCTTCAACCCCGACTGCGTGAATAGCAGTCCAGCGCTTACCCAGGAGCGCCACCAGGTGGGGGTGGAATGAAGGGTAAAATGAGAAAGTATAAGCCACCATTCTAGCTTTGTTTTGCCACGTCAATTCTATCAGAAGCCTGGACAGAATTTTAGAGTCCAGTGAAGCCTTGAAGAGCCCTGGTGGTGTAGTGGTTGTGGTTGTGAGCTGAATGGTCAGTGGTTTGAAATCACCAACACCTTCGTGGGAGAAAGAAAGACTGGGCTTTCTGTTCCCATAAAGAGTTACATCCTCGTAAACCCACATGGGTTGT
Organism: Nesogale talazaci; assembly: GCA_004026705.1. NCBI lineage: Eukaryota > Metazoa > Chordata > Mammalia > Afrosoricida > Tenrecidae > Nesogale > Nesogale talazaci. Next base: position 8,911 of record PVJH01004366.1, read on the forward strand.
CAGCAGTCAGCTCTGACTTGATGGCAGTGAGTTTGGTTTTGGGAAGCCTATTATAGGTGTGTAAACAATACCGTGAACCTGCTCATCTAATTCAGATGAAACTTCTCTGCATAAACCAGCAGTCGATGCGGCCCAGGAGCTTTCAAAGAGGAGGTTGTTCAGAACCCCTGCCTTCGAAAGCCATTCCAGATTTCTTTTCAGCTCAGTTTTAGCATGATAGGATTGTTCTGATTTCCCGTTTGGCAGTGATTACTGGGTGACGGCGATTACTCTCCTTAATAATAGACTCATCTCTTGATTTATAAACATAGAACAATAGTCGTAATCTATATTGAGGAAATAAAATGTTTTCTTCTTGCGATCTAATGTGAAAATTAATGCCGCATTTCAGAATAATTGGGCACAGTGAAAAAGAAAAATGAGGTGCCAGGAATCCTGACAGGCAAATCCCCTGATTTGTGAAACAAAAAAGGGTTTGATTTGACAAACCTCTCAAAGTATTTTCTGCCTCTGCGACTTCGAATCTGTAAAATGGGTTCCTGTCATTTTGCTAAAGCGTCTAGTCTCAGCAGTATCTTGGAATAAGACATTCATACTTCAGCTTCTGCCTCACATCCTGATCTTGTATTTTCATACTTGTTCTCTCTGAAAAGAGTATTGTTCATTGGTTTTTAGACATCTTTGTGTTTCATGACCTGAAGGTTAAGGTAGGAATTCACAGATGTGAATTTCATATCTTATAGTAGGAGGCTATACATAGATGATTGCCGACAAGTTGAGTTCTGACTCACGATGGCCTTATGGACAACAGAGTGAAATGCTGTCTGCTCTGGTGGCTTCCTCAGAGATGCTGGTACTGTGAGTTCATTTTGTAGCTGTTGTGCCCGTTCCTTTACTGTCCCAAGTGCCACCAGACGTGTGACCCTTTCTGATCACCTGTCCAAAGCAAGTGAACCGAACAATGTTCTCTTGTGCTCTCCAAAGTTCTCATTGGTTAACTTTTGGAAGTAAGTTGCCAGGCCTTTCTTCCTAATGCGTCTTAGTCTGGAAGCTTCACTGAAACCTGTCCACTGTGGGTGACTGTACTGGTATTTGGAATACTTGGTGCTATCGTTTCAGACATCAAAGCAACCCATAAGCCCCTGTGGCATCACACCTGACAGACAGAGAAGTAGCTCGTGTTGTTGTGGAGGCTGGCAAGTTCCCATTCTGTGGGTAAGGTTTCAGGCTGGAGGCTTCTCGTGGCTCCGGTGTTTACGTAGGCGAGGAACTCACAATCGGCAGCTTTGGTGGCATATTGGTGGCACCCATGCCGCCAATCACAGGTCAGAAGAGGAAGGATTGAGAGAAAGCAAGCTTTGCCACAGCATCCGGATATTTTAGATGCTGGGCACACCAAGGAAACTGATGAGATTTCCCATAATTAGCTGCTTATCTCAGATGACATAATAGAGGGTGATCCTGCTGCATTATGTTAGGAAAGAGCAGTCAGCCCAAAGTCTGCTAAGCCACTGAGAATCACAACCGATCCTGGTGGACACCTGCGCTACCCATCACGCAGTGAGAAGGCCAAGCTGAGAAAAACGCGTGTGGAGCTTCTAACACAAACCCAGCTTTTCCTTCAAAATGAACTCGAGTTCAAACATACCCCAAACCACTGGAAGCAAATGTAGTTCTTATATTTCCCCACGTTGGTATGTAGGCAAGTAAGAGAGCGGCCTCACTGCCAAATGGCTCTCAATGAGTTGAGGTAAGGGATTTAAATATTTGGCTGGGGTGAGCTATGGTGGCATTTTCTCAATGTTGTTGTTTCCACTGGTACTCCAGCTTATTAGACAACATCTAATTGGAGCCAGTGGCCCCAGCACCGGGTTTCCCTTGACACAATGCTGGAGGCTGGAACAGTTGGCTTCACTTCTGGCTAGTCAGACTTCCATCAAGGCTTAGCTGTGGTCGTGCCTACAGAAAGAAGCCTCCCCAGCATTCATGGGCTATTGATAACCAGGCAATCCTCCCCACCTTTGCTGGCCGTGGCATAGATACTGTTTGTATTTATTCTCTACTACTTAGCAATCTCAAAGCTCTACCACTTTAGGAAAATGAAGAGGTCCCCTATTTTGCAAAAATAAAAGAGTCTTCGAAAAAAGTCTGCTCCTATGTTAAATGGTGCTTTATAATGGGGCAGCCAATCTCAATCCTGAATTGTGCAGAAAGGCACCCAGGATCTTTTAAAAATTTTGGATCTCTAGAAATTCTGTGCGTTGAAGGAAACACTACAGGAGTCATCAGAAATCAGAAGTAATTTGAAAGAAAAGGGGTTTGCAAACCCCCTTTTTAAAATGAGTTTTGTCTGTAAATATGTGTACTTCAGAGCTGAACAAAGCACGTTTCTTTCGCATTTCTCTCAACATCTTGTTTGAATTGCTCGAACTCTTAATATCTATTCTATATGTTCACAGTTTAAGAAGATAGAAGGTTGATAGCACTCTTTCCTCGTTTTATTGTGTAGATGTAAATATTGAGGAGTAGGAATTCCCAAAACTAAATATACTGTCCTTTGCTGGCTAGGGAGCCCAGGTGGTGTAGTAGCTGTGTAATACAGCTGGAGCTGTATTGGGCTCCAGGCCTCACGGACAGCAGTTCGAAACCACTTAGCTGCTCATGGGAGAAAGACTGGACTGTTTCAGTCTCAGAAAACCCGTACGGGGTGTACCACGACTCAGCACGGACTCGATGACAGTGAGAGTCACTGGTTCTAAACTCAGAAACTCCGCCATAGAGTTGACGCTGCTCATAACCACCCACAGGACAGGCCAGAGCGGGGTCTGGGGGTTCCCGGGGCTGTAACTCTGTATGCTTTTGGCTGGCTGCGATACTTTGACCCTGTAGGTGTTAAGTGGTAGCTATCTTTAAAGCCTTAACACATAATCTTCACAAGGGAGCCTGTATAACCAGAAACAAACTCAAACCTCCGATCCTACTGCTTGGTCAATCCGGATTCATGGATACTCCACATTATATACATTGAAATGGGCAGTCATCTCAAGGATCAGAGATTTGATTGCCTCCTAGTTGAACTGTTTGAAACTGGTGAGGCAGGAGGCCTTTCCTTGAGTTGCAAAGAGGGAACCCACTTGACCACTCTGCTGTCCACCAGCTTTATACACTGGGATTAGACCTGATAAATTGGGGGATAAACTCATTAGGATACTAAAATATGCTAAGTTGTCCATCTCTATTTATTTAAGTAGTTGACTTCTATTGTCAGACCTGAATTGTTTCACATGCTCAGAAAACATATTTGTGGCTATATGCTTTTCCTCAGTTTGTTTACTCTGCCTTAATTAAGAGTACATATGATAAAACGATATTAAAATTTTATTTTACAAGTGTCAGACCAATATTGTTACACTATTAAATGGATCCTGAGCATGCTTTTAGGACTCAGTAATACCTGGATAATTTATTCATATAATTCATATGCTGGTTGGCCACTATGTAAATGCAGTTAGCACTTACTTGTGATTTTCAAAGGTGAGCATTTAATAAAACATTTAAGGATATGCTTGGCAAAGATTTTAAAATAATAATTATAATTTTCATATTTTCAAATGAAGTTTATCCTCAAATATTTATGTATCACACACACACATTAAACATCTTAATGATGTCTTCTTTTAGTTAAAATGTTCTTTAAACACTGGTTTACATACTGCCTACTCTTAATTTTAAAATAAGAATGCCATCATTTGGTACTATTTATTGATTACTGTATTCCACTAAATATGTGTTAAAACGCTCATTTAACCCCTGAATTTGAGATATTATCAAAGAATATCAGACCTTTAAATATGTGTCTTTCTTTTTATGCTATTGGAGTTTTATAAACTTTAATTTGAGATAATTATAAACTTAAATGCATTCTTGAATGATAAGGTGTTTCCTTGAACCCTTTATTTAATTTTTCCCAGTGATAACATCTTGCCAATGTCACAACTGGGCAATTGACAAAACCACCAATCAGATTTTGTCCGCTTAACATGCTCTTGTGTGTGTGTGTGTGTGTGTGTGTGTGTGTGTGTAATTCTTTGCCACTTCATAGCATGAAAATTCATTCAGCCTTCATCAAATGGAAGATACAGACCTGTCACCATAAGACTTCCTCTGAATAGCCACATCCGGTACAAACTTACCTCAGAGATACTGGGGGTTTCATTCCACACCACTGAAATAATGCAGATAGGACAGTAAAGTGTATTACATAGGTTCTTTCTTCCTCCCCCCCCCCCCCATTAAAAAAAACTTTTCCAGTGACTATACTGTGCTCTCATTTATTCACTGTGCAGTAGCATGAAAAAGGCTTGGAATCTTGTGAGAATTATACAAGTATGATGTGAGCACATGCTGTTGAACTCACAGAAGACTGATAGACTTGTTTGACACAGGGTTGCAACAGACCTTGAACTTTTTAAAATAAAGCATGAGAGCAGTATCTGTAAAGCCTAATTCCGAGATGTACAATGAAAACAAGGCATGCCTATATTTTGTTATTTTAAGAATGTTAGATAAAAATGGGAGCAGTTGTATGCAACCATGTGAGATTGGCTTTTTTAAATCCCAATCAGAACCATTTGAATAATTGGGTGTACCAATAGTTCCCTTTTATTCCATGTTAGGATGATATGATAAAAAGTACCATAACCCTCTGTTCTTACTTTTGTGAGATACATGCTCAACCATGCAATCATGAACGTGACTCTTAAGGTGATTGTATATTTAATAAAAAGACTGCTAAACTCAGCAGTGTGTTAGTGATTAATTTTTTCTGCATCTTCAGTAGCAGTAGTTCTTGTCACTTCTAGCCATTCTCAAAGATGGGTTACTGGGGTTATGCGTTTTCCAGCCATTAGTGATGAATTTTGCCATCTATAGATCGTCTTTGGTTATGTTTCCTTTTACCACTTGCCCACTGTCTAATTGCAATCTTTTTTGTCTCCTAACTGTTGATTTTTGAGAATTCTTTAGTATGTTGTAGACTAAAGGCCCACCAGTGAATATTTGGTTCTCAAATATTGTCTTCTTACCAGAAGTTTCATGTTTTGATGAGGTCAACTTGCTAATATGTTTTTTTACGGACCACACTTTTTTATGTCAAATCTAATGAATTCTCTACCCGAGAGAGTGTTTTTGAGTGTTTTACAACTTATATTTAAATCACATTTTGATCTTTGATCTGTTTTCCAATCGTTTTGTTAACTTTTGTATAAGGTGTAAGGTTAACACTTTTTTTGTGTGTGGGCATCACTGCCTCTGGTGGTCGTGGGCGCTACCCAGTGCCGCTCCTGAGAGCCGCCACTGGATTTGAACCACCAAGCCTGCGGGCTGCAGTTCTGTACTCAATCACTTACGCCACCGGGGCTCATCCCAACACTTTTGTTGTTAACCTTTGTCTCTGGATGCCCAATTCCTATACCGTTTATTAGAAAAACTCCTCATTCAGTATATTGTATTTGTGCCTCCACCAAAAAGTCGGTGATCTGTGTATCTATTTTTGCATTTGACCTATTTCTGTGGATCTACTTCTGTGAACTCTCTTCCATTGCAAGGATCTACCACGGGTCTGTATTGTTTCTCTGACAGTCCGCATTTTCTCAGTAACTTGAAGTACATGCTGACTCATGATGATCCCGGGTAGATCTCCAAGACTGTAACTGTTTATGGGAGTAGGAAGAAAGTCTGGTTTTTCTCCCAAGGAGTGACTGGTGGTTTCGAACTGCTGACCACACAAGTGCACTCCAATGCATACGTATTACACTACACCATAGGGCGCCTTATGCATATGTAGTAAGCTTTAAATATGAAGTAGAGTTATCTTCCCAATTTATTTTTAATTGTTTACCATTTTGAGGTCGTATAGCTTTCATTTAAAAGAAAGGCTGAGCATTTGATAGGAATTTCTTTAATTAATTGACATTTTTACTGTGTTGACAGTATACACTCTGTAAATATTTTATATTTATACCTAAGTATTTCATTTTGTTCGGAGTGGTTATGAGTTAATTGCTTTCCATATTTTTCTTAACAAGCATATGAAAATGCATTTGACTTGTGTTATCTTGTGTCTTGCAGTCTTATTAAGCTCACTCATTCTAGCTGTATTTTTGAGGGATTATTTTGTTGATTTCTTGACATGCTCTGCCTAGATAATCATATGCATATGACAAAGTTTTATTTCTTTCCAACTTCCCAGGATAGGTTCAAAAATAGTTTATGCTTGTACAGGTTTATTCCAAATTACACATGTTTAAACATGTCTCTGTTATCATGGATGGCCCAGACAAATTCAATAATATACCTATCTTATTTGTCTTAAAAAACAGTCCAGCCAAAATAGTGACTTCCAAGGAGATCTCACTTTCAGGACCAGTTAAACCAGTTAAATTCAAGGCAGAAAGTACAGTTCAGGAGATTATGAAAATTCACTTTAGTTTTTCTAGGGGCTTACCCTGATAGGTTTTTCCAGAGGACACAAGGAGGATCATGGACTTCTCAAACAGACGTTTTAAGAAAATTGAAAACTACACCAATGAATGTTTTTGCATCACGGCAAAGCGCCTGCGTGTTCTTTGAGTGTAGTTGGGCTGTCCTACAGAAATTTCCTTGGGAAACCTTACCCCATCCACCTCATAGACCCTATCTTGCTGGTTTATATTTCCTTTTTGTTCCCCAAACTCAAAGAACATTTCAAAGGAACAGGATGTGTACCCCTTGAGGATGCCAGTTAGATGTGGTATAAATTGAACTGTGTAGAATTTTGTGGGGAGAAGTTAGAGTTAGAAACAACTGCTGAGAAACAGTGGCTTCACGTTTGAACATGTGAAGTTCTATGATTTTTGTAGCTCTCCCTCTTGCCTTAAATTTCACTTATGTCTCTTATTTCTTTCTCTTGCCTTAGTACAGTGCCTAGGACTCTTGAGGACTGTGGTGAATTAGAGTGGTGATAGCTAAACTCTTGGCCTTGTTCCTGATCTTTGGTAGAAAACATTCAGCCCTTCGTCATTAAGTGTATTGTTAATTGTAGACATGATGTAAATTATCTTGATGGAGTAAAGGAAACTGCCTTCCATTCCTTCTTTGCTGTGATTTTTCCTTTTTACCATGAGCTGTTTCAATTTTTCCCGCACTTTTTCATGTATGTAAGCTGGGAAGTCACTGGAGTTCTGCACACGGAGTGACAAACGATCCGATTTACATTTCAAACGGAGCAGTTCATGGTTTGTGTATTTTTGCAGCTCTGTTCATTCATAAAAGAAAGTGGGGTGGTGGGAATTTAATGTAAACACATGGAGAGTGGTACAGAATAATTAGATCTATGAATGCGATGCTGTCTGTTTGGTATCACCATGGCTTTCTTAATTATACCCTGACGCTTCAGAAAAACATACATGGCAGTTATGAAGATAAAGAGAAATCACGGAGGGGGGGGGGACCTTGACATAGTGTCGCCATTAAAATGTGAAGCTTATATTTCATACGACTGTTTTAAAAAAGAAAGAAAAAGTAAGCAGGAGACCTATGTGATGGGAGGAAAAACATAGTTATGACAGAAAGCTGCAAAAGAGAACTGTCACATTGGATCACAGAATGTCTCTTCCAGTGCCCTGGTGGTAGTGGTGGTTTTTGTTGTTGTTTGTTTTTAAATCATTTTATTGGAGGACTCTTGCAGCTCTTATCACAATCCATACATAAATTCATTGTATCAAACACATTTATACATATATTGCCTTCATCATTTTCAAAACACTCTCTACATGAGCCCTTGATTTCAGCTCATCTCAGATGAATCCTTGATAATTTACAATTTTTTTTCATGTCTTACACTGCCTGCTGTCTCCCTTCACCCACTTTTCTGTTACCCCGTCCCTCTCGGAGGGGCTCTGTGTCCATAGCTGTGATCGGTTTCTTCCCCTGCCTTCCCCACCCACCCCCCTCCCCTCTCTCTAGAAGCTGCATCCAAGGATGTCTTTAGTTGTTAAAAGGGGTGGTGTTAAGCTGTTCAAGGCGACCACTTGCAGGTGCAAACCGAATGTATTTCACTGAAACCTGAAATTGTCTTGGCTTTTAGAGAAAACTAACACTTTCTAAAGACTCCATCGGCACTTTCAAAAAGTGATAGCAGGTGTGCAGAGCTATTAGCTCCAGAAAATACAGGTATGCTTTTCCTTGTACAAGTGCTAAAGGCAGCTATTCCCAAGCCGATTGGGGTAAGTGTGATTTCTGATAGCCTCACCTCCATTTGCAGGTCCCACTAGTAGTTCATGCTTCTCACTGGTCTTTAATAGAATTTAGTTTTGACCTTAATCGGAAATAGATATCTGATCTGGACGGCTCTCCGAGACTGCCGCTGTGAGATCCATCCTGGTCAGGGGAGTCTTGGGGTGGGGGACAGGATACCAGATGCAGAGGGGCCTTGAACATCAGACTCTTTGTTAAAGAGGTTTGTTTCCTTTTTAAAGTGGTGGTTTCTTTTTTTAAACTAGGACAACCTAATTCCTCTCCTAGCTTGCCTTACTCATCAGTTAGGATATTTTACTCTGTGTCCCTTTGAAGAGCTAAAACCTACGTGGTTTATTTTTGTTGTGAACAGTAGCAGAAGAGCAGTGATATCAGTCATATCCAATAGTGGATAGTTTACAGTTTATAGAGAGCCACATGGCCATTGGAAACTCAGTAAATCTGAGATAGGTTACTGTCTTCCTCATCCCTTTTGATGAGTGACTAAATCAAAGTATATCAAAAGTAAACACAACTGAGTACTGTAGAGCCTGGGACTCCATTAACATCACAAGACTGCAATATTGTGGGTTTTCCCACTGTATCATTTCTTAAATTCTGTTTCAATTGACAGAAAAGTCAATATTAACTCGACTCTTCATGTTATTTAGAAATGAAACAGGTTTTATCCCTATCCAGACATTACCTTACATCAAAATGTGCACCTTCATGTAATGCCAAGGCATACTAATAATGACAGAGTATTAGTGATTTTTCTTTCTGTAAGAAGTTTAAAAGGTTTTCTTTATTTTTGCCAAGTTCCCTAGTATCCTTGGAGAGATTGTTTTTTATTGTTTTTGTATATCAGTGCTGCCTACATTTAAAAAAAGGACTTCAGTGGAGCAAACCAGACCAAATATATGAATTTCTCCATCTTTTTATTAACTCTGGTCAGAGTCTGTTGGGGGAAAAGTTGTAGATGAGGTGCTATTGAAGAAAATAAAATTGGATAATTGGACTGTCTGGTTTTGTGGTCTAGTCTAGTTGCCCTTTCTTTCAACTTAAATAATAAAGAAAGTAGTTTATTGAATAGACACTCTAGACATCGGTAGCTTTATGAAGTATTAAAGTGTAATATAATTTCTTGGATGAGCAGACTAATATAGACCACTGTTTCCTGGGGGTGTTAAGCAGTATCGTACAGCACTGTGGTGTAGCTTGAATAAGTTGGGATAAAGGAAGTTAGACCGAAAAAAACAGTCTTTTACTATTGAACTTTTCAGAAACACGTATGCTAATGAGTGTGCCTTGTCTAAGTGACGAGAAAGGAATGTACTGTTCACTTCAAATGAAATTCTTCTTTCATTTTATCTTTCTCATGAAGTACCTGTCAACCATCTGTAGATCGAGAAAATCTTAGTCTTTTATATCAGTTTTGAAAATCAGTCATTCCATAGAAACCCAAAAATTGGCTTAATAAAAGTCTTTGGACCAGTATTTTCCTGAGTTCGTCATGGGAGATGAAGTGGCACTGGATTGGACCTGGATGTGTAAAATGTAGGTGTACTGGAGCAATAACCTGAATAGGGCTAACACCCTCCTAGAATTTTAACTGCCCTCTTAGAAAATGGGCAGAGTGTGTGTTGCATAACAATCATATCTGTCTGTTTTAGAAGCTTTATTGGCATAAAACTTACATATATACAACTCAATAGTTCAGTCACATCAAGAAGAGTCATACCATCATCACAGGCAGCTTTAGAACTTTTTCTTTATTGTTGTACTCATGGTTATTAGCTCAACATTTCCCCCTAAACTCCCCTGCCACGCCCTCAAGGAACCTTTCAGTTACTGTCTCTAGATTTACCTATCCTGGATTTGCATACAGAAAAGCAAAGAAAGGAAAAAACCTACCACCACCACCACCACCCCCAAAACCCAAACTGACAAGAATAACAAAGTAAAGCAGATAACAAGTTCAATAGAAAAGAAAGCAGAAAATATTAAAAACTAGAATAAATTAAAATGGATCATGAAAAATATCAAATGATAAGCATGCTAAATGTTAGCCTAACTACTGTACCAAACAATCTGTACCAAACAATCCGCTTTCCAATGCATTCTGCTCGAGAGCAAGGCTGGTCCCCTCCTGGGTCCTTGGCCAGAGAGGCTTCACTAAGAGGCTTAATCCACATGTATTTCCCCCTTACTTAAATACCTTTAAAATGGAGCAAAAAGGGACATCAGATGACAAGATACTACTTTTTTGACTTAACCATGTCTGCTATAGTTGACTTTACAATGCTCTCTCATAGCAGGGCTGTTCACACCATCAGCCATGACCCAGGGGAATTCAGCAGTCTTAATCCATGTATGGAGCCTGCAAATGGATGTTGGGTTCCTACAGTCATCCATAGCTTTTTGTTTACAATTTAAATTCCGAACCCATACCCTCCTCCTTTAGATGTGTATTTTATTATTTACAGTCCTTGGATCACACAGGCTAGTATGCTTCTTTCATGTGGACTTAGTTGACAATTCCTTTAGACGGCTACTCATTTGAAAACAAGCCTTGAAGAACCCAGGCATTATTATCTCTGATAGTCAAACACCACCTAGTTTGTCCACCACACTTTGACAACCAAATCTCTTGACCTAAAGAATCAAAAGCAGTGGGGCCCAGGATGTGTATTGCTCACCAAAGTCCTGCCAGTAATTCGGTCTCCTGTATCAGGCTCCTGAAAGAACTTACCATATGTACTCAAGGATAAAATGATCCGAATGTCAGCCAAGGCACCTAAGATTGCTACAAAAATTGCATTAAAAATGTGCTGGGGGTGGGATGGGGGGGGGGGATGTGCTGCAAAAACTTGGCTTATACGTAAGTACCGTATATATGGTACTATGCCTCTTCTGAATTTCCCAGTCCAGGACATGGACCCCATGATTTTTATGTTTCAGTATTGTCTGGTATTAGCATGTTTTACAGATTTCATATCTACTTCAGTCTTGCTCTTTTACTGTGACTGAGCTGACTTGACACCTAATTAAAATGTGAATCACTGATCAATTTTGAACTTGTAAATGTGTCTGAGGATTATATTGAAAAGCAGTTTTGCATGCTAACTTGTAAGTGGCAGAAGGGGATATTTAGATACAACTTTACTGAGGAAGTGTTGTTTAAGTAGAGAACTAAGTGATGGTCAGAAGTTAGTAAGACCCAGAGGTCACAATGTAAGGAGGCCAGATGCCCCGCTTTTTAACAATTTAACAACATCCTGTGGCATTTTAAAATTAAAATAAATATATTACAATACTATTTTTGCATTCTATGAAAATTTTTGTTGGTCCATATAGACCAAATTTTTAATCAAGAATCCCCCTCTCTACTCGGTCAAATGGTGCCCCACTTAAATTCTGATCACTTTATCGTAGTGGGGACAGATGTGCGAGGAGCATGAAAAAGAAACTGAGAAGAAGGCTAATACATGGAGATGCTTTTGTTTCATGGAGCCACTGTGTCCGGGCACCACAAACAGGGTGACTTGGAACAGCAGTGATTTATTTTCTCCATCTAGAAGTCCAAATATATTGGCAGCAGGGCTATCCAGTCTCCGCTCCAATGGGGAGCTATCTCTTTGTTCTCTCCTGTTTCTGGGTCGCCTCAAGTCTTTCTTGGTTTAATGACCTTACTCCAGTCTCTGCCCCTTATGGTAGTCTTCTTGCAGTAGGTGTGTCTGCCTCATATTGAGTTAAGAACACCCCCACTCCCATGTTCTCTTACATTAACTAATTACATCTGTAAGCATCTTATTTCCAAAGGAGTTCATATTCACACAGGTACTGGGGGGTTGTGATTGCAACATACTCTTTTTTGAGGGACACTAATCAACCCAAAGCAGGGGAGCGCATAATATAAAATGAGAAACTTGCGAGTGATCGTTTAGACAGTGTTGCATATTCTAGATTTTGTCTGAGTAGCAGAGAAAGCTATCACAGAGAGCCAGAGTTTTAACAGATGAGGATTCCTGAAGCATCACCGACCAAATGACCGCGTTGGTGACCGCATTGGTAGGGAATGAAGCCAGAAGACTGTGGTGATGCTTTAACCAAGGAACAGTCTCTTGGGGGAAAAGAAGTGGGCAGCTTGAGAGCTATTTGGGAGAGAAAGTCAATAGTAACTTCAAGAAACAACTCCTGGGTTTTTCTTGGTGGTGACATATGAGGGGTATTCAAAATGTTTGTGGAAAATGGAATTAAAAGATAACAAATATCTTAAACTTTTGAAGCCCCCTCATGTTACCACATTGCCTGTTTATTGCCTTAGTGCAGTGATTCTCAACCTGTGGGCCACGATCCCTTTGGGGGTCGAATGAACCTTTCACAGGGGCCACCTAAAACCATTGGAAATATCTGTATTTCAGATATTTGTAAATACAGATATTTCCCATCGTCTTAGGAACCAAGACACCGCTCATTTATCTGTCTCCAGGTGGGTCCCCCACATGCAGAGGACTCGGCGAGAAGACTATTACCCATGCTACAGCATGCTTCAAGACAAAATTTCATTTATTTGTAATTAGAAATAAATATTTCATGATGTATAGTTACATATTGTTTTGTGATTAATCACTTTTAATTGCTATATATACTCATATATAAACTGAATATTTCAGCACATTTTTTAATGCAGTTTTTGTGGTAAAATTAGGTGCCTTGACTGATATTCAGGTTGGCTTGTACTCAAGTATGGACAATATGTCCAATATGTAACAATGAAAATACATCCTGCATATCAGATATCTACATTACAATTCCTAACAGTAGCAAAATGACAGAGATGAAATAACAGTGAAAATAATTTTTAAAAAAAGAAAATAAATTTTTGGTTGGGGGTCACCACAATGTGGGAAACCTGTATTCAAGGGCCCGTGGCATTAGGAAGGTTGAGAACCCCTGCTCTAGTGGATCAAAACGTGCAGTCTCATTAGACTCATTAAAACTCGGTAAAGCTAATAATGATGAGCACCCAAAGAAGTGTCCTAAAATTGACTATGGTGATTGCACTGCTCTTTTTGATGTTTGAACTGTCAAATCGTATGATGTGTGAATTATATACCAGTAAACTGTTTAAAAGTTAGAGATGGAAAAACCGTTACTAGGGGCTCAAGGGAAAAGGCAGACGATTGGAGAATGATAACAGCAGTGGACATGTGAGGGTACTTTGACACAGGATGTTTATTTATGTATTGTGAAAATGATGTATGAGCCCCCAATAAAATGATTTTTTTAAAAAGTTTTTAACATGTAAAAATCTAAAATGTGGTTCAACAATTCTGAAACGCCCTTATGTATTCTAAGTAAGATCATGCAAATAAATTTCTTGCGGATATTAAGAGGAAGGTGTTTTATGCTGGAGGAAGGGGCTACAACTATGAAAAGGGAGAAAGTAGAATGAGTGCTGTGGTTCTGGATTGAGATGCTGGGACCAAGTGAATGTGTCATGCCTTTCAGTTACCATGATTATCAAGCATAGATCCAAGCATGAGCCAGACGGTTCTGGAAGTACTTGCAGCAAGTGGTCTCTGTGCTGTCATTAGATTCTCTATGCTGTGGACCGTGCTTCTTTTTCTTGGTTCCCCTTCTAGGTCCTTACTTCTTTTGAATACTCAGTCTTCCTATTTTCCTGGGAACGAGGTGTCTTTTTATTGTGTTAGAAGCATTTATCATTAAATAAAGTATTTCTTAAAATGTGATCATTGTGCTCCCAGAAATGACTTAATCTGACCCTAATTTTAAATTCATCAAGTTCCTCAAAACCACCAATTTGTTAGTTCCAATCTTATTCATTGCTTTGTGTAACTGGAAATACTGAACTCAGAAGTTTTTGAGAAACATGATGAAAAGAGGGGAAAGATTTAAAATCTTTAACTCATTGGATTGTCCTATGTGGTTTTGGACTGTGAACTTCCGTTTAGCTCGAGGTCATACGTGTGAGGTTGCAGTGAATTGGAGTGAGCCTTAGAGCAAACGGTTATATTTTCCACTTTATATAGTCAACGCCTAGAGCTTTCAGCTGGTCATGGAGTTGACATACATCAGAAGCAACATCCGAACCTAGGCTGCTCTGCTCTTGACCTTCAAATTGCCCTACAATGCCATGAGGGCTAAGGTGCACCCACACATGCTGACTGCTGAAGAGTCATTGCTCTTTTAAAACATGAATTTTTTTTGAACTACTTGGTTTCAGGTTTTCATGTTTGTCCGCATTTATTTACAGGAGGTATTTAGTTTGTTTTGAAGAAGTGAAATTCTTAAAATGACTTTGTTAATGACAAGTGGGGAAAATAATTGCTTTTCACTATACACTTTTTCTTCTTGTGAAATGATTATAAGCTCTTCTCATGGTCTTCAAAGTGAAATATGATATTTAAATAGGGGATGATTATAAAAATAATTGCAGGTTGCCATTACAATGCACACACCTCTAATCTTCCTTAAAATAAATGTACTAGCTACTTGTTTCCAGTGAAAAGTGTATGTTTAAAGATGTTAAAGTGCACAGGTGAGGGTGGGTGGGTAATGCATATTAAGGGGGAGAAGACACGCTGTGATTTTTTGAGGATAAGATGCTGGGTGACTGCTTGATGAAAACTATAAAAGTGAAAAAATGAAATCCCCAGTCTGGGAATTCATCTCTGCCCACTGGCATAATGACACAATGGAAATAAGTATCCTGCAAGTCGGTCAAGACTAAGAAGACAGACCATCAGTAGTGATGGGTATATGTTTTTTAATATTGCTTCTATTGATTGAGACCCAGATATACAGGAAAACGATGATCAGGTTAAAGTGGGATCGGGGGTGGTGATGGTGAGGGTGATTAAAGAAATGAGGGTGATTAAAGAAATATTACCCAAAATTTTGAAAATGTTTATTAAAAATAAACCTATATATGACCCATTATCTCCATCTAGATTAATACACTTTTGAAGGCAGTGCTCTTATAAATTCTCTAACCCTTGATGCCTTCTGTGCTCTGTGATTTACACCCTGTGAGAGGGACTCCAGTTTTCTTCTTTTGCAATGTTCTTTTGAGTGAACAAGAAGTCGAAGAACAAGATCAGGGTGAACGGGGAAAGGTTCCTCAAGAGTCCTCGTAGTACCCTCCAGAAAGAAGCAGGTGCTTTATCCTGATGGGGGAAAGAATTCCTGGCCCAACTTTTCTGGCCTTTTCCTCATCAACATAACTTTCCATTTTCTTCAGACTTCCTCCAATAAACTCCTGCGACTATTCTGTGTTCTTTGTGAAAACCTATCATTTTGGAATCCCACAAAACAGTTGTCACAACCTTCTGATTGGCTTTTTTTTTTTTTAACTCATCCCAATGAGTGTAAGACAAGGGCATTAGTGAGAGATCTTGTCCACGGCTATCCACTTGTCACCAAGCCATGTGTAAGCACATTGTGTTTGGGATAAACCTGGGCGTGGCTGAGCCTGGGACGCTCGTGGAGCTCTTTCCGACTTCCCCTTGTAGGGTTGCATCTCAGCGTGGCTGAGTCACTCTTCTCCGTGATTTGGCAGGTTTGCAAGGACATCATTTTCCCTTTTGTGAGCCAATGAGGTCATTCTCCTTTTTGACATAATACCGATTATTCACCTAATGACCAGGTCTTTGGAACCTAAACATATTATAAATGAGAGATGGATATGTCTAATGCCTGTATCAGTATACAGGGTCACAGCAGAAAGCTTGTGGGAAAAGGTCATTAAAAGATAATGAACCCTACCCCCTCCCAATTGTGTCCTTAGAAGGCAGCTCAGTGGTAGAATTCCTGCTACCGTCTCTTGAAGGAGACTAGAGTTTCATTTCCAGCCAAATGCACACTTCACATGTAGCTACTGCCCGGACCTGTGGAGGTGGGCGTGTTGCTATGACATTAAACAGTTCGGGCAACAGAAACCCCATGAATCATAGTGAGATGGCATTTTATTCCACTTTTCATGGAACCACCATGAATCAGGGGCCAACTCAATGGAAGTTAGTCACAATTGTGTCTTTTGCCTTCGAGCTTATACCCCTCGAGCTAAAAGTTTTGTTTCAGTAAGCCTAGGCACAAGACCTAAATTCAAACATCTAAGCCCACTTTGAACAGAAATTGGAGCTTGCATTTTAAAACATTTTGTCTCCGATAGCCGCTTTTACCTACAGACGCTACATTCTGAAGAGTGGTCATTTGCCCTCACCTTCTATTTTCCCCCATTTCTCTTTTCTAAACATACTGTAGTAATTTTGACAGTGTAGGCATTGACCAACCTGTATTTGCAAGAGCATCAGGCCAACTTTGCATCTTTGTGAAAAGTAAACAATAATCATCTGTATATAATTTGATTGCACTTCATCCTCAAAGGGAACTGAAGAAAGCAAAGAAGCCCAAACCCAAACTACTGCCCTCCAAAGGCCAAGTAGCTAAGTGAACGTACGCAGGTGTACATGACTCAAAGTTTAATTGGTAGTTGATAGTAATGGAAGTGTAAAGGGGCACTTCTTGACTTCCTACCTGAGAATTGCTATTGTTGTGTATTGACCTGTGATTCATAGCGACCCTACAAGGGCAGGAAAGAACTGGCCCACAGGGGTTCAGTGTTGTCATCTTTACAGGAGCTGACTGCCACATCCCTGCTCTTGGAGAGTGGCTGGTGGGGTCAAACTGCTGAACCTTAAGTTAGCAGTTGAGCACTTAACTTTTGCGCTACTAGACCATGATCACTCTGGCATTTCCCAAAATTTATTGACTAAGATGAAGACTTTGAATTTGAAATTCTAAATCTGGTTGCACATGTAGAGGAGAAAAGGTATTGAAAATGCAATTTACCATACACCTATCTAGATTGAAAGGGGAATTTAGGCATGTCTTATTTATCTAGTGCTGCTACAACAGAAATAGTGCAAGTGAATGGTTTCAACAGGCAGGCATTCATTTTCTTTCAAATGCAGGTATTATAAGTCTGAATTCCAGATGCAGGCTCCAGGGGAAGGCTTCTTTCCCTTTTCTCCTTGAACTTCTCTTGGGCGATCTTCTGTGGCTTGGCATCTCTTTTTCCATCTCTGCTTCCAGCTTGCTCATTGAATTTGCTTGGATCACAAGGGAGAGTGACTGAAGACGGTGTATCCTGTATCATGGGCCTAAGGAACAGTCCATCCCAAATGGGGCTGTAATCACCACCTAGAAGGAAGGGTTTCCAGCACACGTTTTAGGGGACACAGTTCAATCTACGAGAAGGCACACAGTGTGGTTTGTCTTGGATGATTTGAATACATATTTAGCATAGGGGGTATAATGGTAAGATTCACTTCTTTCAAAGATTTTTAAAACAAGTTTTCTTCATAGCTTTATAAGCATTTTGGTTTAATCCTTGCAAGAATTTTGTGAACTACCCTGTCCTCAAAGACTAAATATTAGCATCCACAAGCCATGATTCTGACTATAGAATGCAAATGTATTCTGTAATTCACCAGTGTATTTATTTATAGTCAGCTTTATTATGTATTCACATGTGCATATTTAATAAAATCCCCAACTTATTTTCTTCCTGACGCCAAGAATACATATTTATATATATTTGGCTGGAAATACTCTGGAATGTAAATATTTAGCAATAGTTTGTTGATCAGGGAAGTTTGCTAGATTTAAAATGCAAGGAGAAACTCTTCATTACTAAAATGGAGCCACGGCTGGTTATGTGCATTACAACTCAGGCTGCTACTCCAAAGGTTGGCCGTTGAAACCCGCCAGCTGCTTCTCAGGAGAGAGGTGAGGCTCTCCGCTCCGCTCTCTTACGGATCTGCAGTCCCTGATGCCCCTGTTTGGACTCACTCTGAGTCAGAACTGACCCAATGGCCGTGGATTTTAGGTTTAAGGCGAAGAATAAATGTGTATATTTCCATATTTGAAAACTGGAAAGCTTTAACAAGTAAGGACTTCCAACTAAGAGATCTATCTAGGTTGAAAGGGGAATTTAGAGAGGTGTAAGTGCAGTGTTATTTTCTTTGGAGAACTTTTCTCCCTTTGTTTTCACTGCTGTTGAGAAAATGCTATTTATTTTGGTGGCATAATCCCAATCGTTTGATGTAGAAGAATGTCAAAAAGTTATTTCATATGGGATTTTTAACTGTTTCTAATGCTAAAACAGGCCCTGCATTTTACTGTCTTTGCGTGTGAATATATGCATGTATGATATTTTATTATTTTCAAAATACCTTCAAATTCCCCGTGTGCATGAAGGTGTTATTGTTGAAGCTCATACAGTATCGAATGTTGGGAGAGTATGCTTATGACTTAGAAAATGAGCATGAATTCTACCTCTCTAGTAAATTTCTCCGAATTGTGACACACACAGAAGCTACACTACCATAAGTGTACCCAGGAAGCAGGGGTTGGCAATAGCTAACCATGTTATTTGTTGGTGATGGTCATTCAGAGCGAATCATTCCATTACTGAGGTCTTGTCAGCCAGCAACAGAGCGATACATTCTCTTCCCCTGTTACAACTCCCGAGGTTCTTCTAAACGAGTGGTTCTCAGCCTGTGGATCCTGAGTCCTTGGTGTGTGTGTGGGGTGTTGAACGACCCTTTCACAAGGGTCGCCCGAGTCATAAAAGTAGCAAAATGACAGTGATGAAGTAATAATGTCACCACAACATGAGGAACTATGTTAAAGGGTCGCAGCATTAGGAAGGTGGAGAACCCCTGCTTTAGACTGAGCTACTTGAAGGTGGGCATTAGGAAACTACGCATTGGAGACCCCCTGCCTAAGAGTCCACTTCCAGTTGCACACCAGCGTCGTAAGCTGGGTGTGACTGCGGGTGTACTCAACAGGGGAGGGTCCGGCCAGCATAGCCTTGGTGATTGAGGCGCGCTCTGATCATCCATGACATCGAAGGAAGCTTACTGAAGTAATTTAGAGGCTTGCAGCTTCCGTTCAGTTGGTGTGATCACTTTTGTTTTTCTCAGTGTTTTACATGGTTATCATTTATCGAATGTGGGTTTAAAAACAGCATGCCAAAATCTTACACGGAGTTTTACTTGTAGTAATTAATTGAATATTACTAAACCAATGCAACCTCTGTGGTAGCTACCTACAAAGACACTCAGGAGCCCTGGTGTCGAGTAAACACTGGGCTGTGGGTTTTGCACAAGGTCATTGGTTCAAGACCAGCAGCTGCCTTGCTAGAAATGATAGCTAGCTCTTGGATAGTTGACAGCTTGGGAAACCCTATATCAGATTGCTGTAAGTCAGAATCAAATCTGTGGCAGTGGGTTTTAAAAAAAGAAAATTGAGTTTCATTATAGCTTAATAGCTCACATTAATTGTAACTAATTACTCACAAAAGTGGTGGCCATGGAAGAAAATAGGTATAGGAAGAAAAATACAGTGACCTTAAAACAATGATCATAGATATGAACAATTAGAAAGTGCTGGATTATTAAATTAGTTCGTTAATACTGTCATGGTATGCACAGAAATGATTTTACAAAATGTCCTTCATGATCCTTTTTTTCTTGAGCAGTTGTGACTGAAGTACATTTGCTGAATATATAAATAAGACACTAATATTTAGCCTCATTTTGACTGCTCAAATATTTCCTCTTGCTCTTTGGAGTTCTGTACTTAAGGTTAAGAGAGCCCCGGGCACTGTTTGGGTAGGAAAGTGATAAGTTGACACTGGGATATGGAGGAGAAAGAAAAACATTACACCAGCAGCCACCAGCAGCCGCTCATGGTTTTCAGCTGTTGCTGATCTAATTGATCATGGTGCTGCAACACAAAGCAGTTCTGTGTGATTCATGTTCTATTAGATTACACTCTACTCCCGTGATATTTTTAAGCCTCACCAACCCTAGATTTCCCTTCCCTTAAAAGGTAGTTTCTAGCATTGTATTTCATTTAAAGTTAATAATTAATAGAACTAGCAGCCTGTTAAGTTTCTTCCATGTTTCCTTCCATCCTTTCACCTGTCCAGTTTAGTGACATTGATTACATTCCTCCAGTTGTGGAACCACCCTCTCCTGCCTCTTCAGAATGGCTTCTCCCTCATTAACATAAACCAACCTCAGCCCCTTAAAGGTTCCTGGCTAATCTTTTAGCTGTTGTCATATTTGATACCATATGTATAGTTACTTAAAACGCTTCATGCTCGAGGCAGAGCTTTTAAGCTAAATTATTGTCCATCTTTAAGAAGGCACAGGCTGGGTCCAAAGATTATTTCAGAGCTCTAGTTTAAGAGGTTCATCCACTCTCCACAGCACTGGACAGACTGAAGCCATGAGGATTTGAGGTTTCTACCCCTCCCCCATTTTGATCAGAATGAATTTTGGGAATCTTTGATCAAGGTGTTTTCAGTAATGGTAGCTATCCTCTTCTGGCTTCATGGCAAAGGAAGCAGTTGTCCATTGGGGCACTTAACCGCAGCTCATATGCTCTTCCCATCCTTGACGCTCTTGTCTCTCTGTTCCTCTACATCAGAGGTTCTTAACATGGGGAAGTCAAATAACCCTTTCACAGGGGTCACTTAAGACCATCGGAGAACACATAAATATCTCACAATATATAATTACATATTGCTTTGTGATTGATCACTAGCTTTAGTTAGGTTTAGTTAAGTCTGTCACAATGAAAATACATCCTGCATATCAGACATTTACATTATGATTTATAACAGTAGCAAAAACACAGTTATGAAGTAGCAATGAAAATCATTTTATGGTTGGTGGGGTCACCACACCATGAGGAACGGTATGAAGGGGTCGCGGCATGAGAAAGGTTGAGAAGCGCTTCTCTCGGTGACTGGATCAGTTGCTGTCCCTCGGATGGCTTACTTGTGAACTTTGAAGAATCTGTGTCCTGCGGTGTGCTCTCTCCCTGCCATCCACCCCATTCCAACTCGGAATGACCCGATGGGGCGGGGGAGAATTGTCTCTGTGGGTTTCCAAGCCAGACTCTTTAGAGGGCCAGAAAGCTTCGTCTTTCTCCTGCAGAGAGGCTATTGAGTTTTGAATGCCAGATCTTGTAGTAAGCAGAGCAGCGCTTAATTCACTGTGCCACCAGGGCTCCTGCAGCATACTAGAAGATAAAATGGAAGTACTAAAGATGTTATTACACCAATGGACTGCTGTGTGAAATCATTATGACCCCAAACGGCCAAACTGCAGGAGGTGGATGGCTGTAAATAAGCACTCTCTGCGACTCTTGGTGCTTATGATTATTGTTGTAAACATCTCACATAGCTTTTTCTCACAACTTATTGATAGCAATTACAGTATTTGACTGTATAGCTTTAACCTCAACCAGTGCAACTGTTCTCACCAGTCTGTCAATTCAATGAAAGCCAAGTTGTCGTTAGACACAAAAGGAATCTTCTTTACCTGATGGAAATAAAATACTCGGCTCTGTGAAAATTTGTTTCACATTTGTGAAAGGCCCACAGTTGAGTTGTTAACATCCCGGGATCGTTAAAGATTAGTGCCTCTCATTCCTAGCTAACCTACTGGAGCCAGATTTTGCTTTCACACACTATCATCACATTATCACGTATGGGCTCCAAAATAGCATTTTTCCGTCTAGCAAGGCATACTTCTCTGTGATGTGCCTTTGGCTGTCAGGACTAGTGTCTGCAAACACTAGTCCACTAGTTGAGATGTGCCTTCCTTTGACTGAGGGGCAGAGAAGTTCTAGCTGTGTATATGCAGACGAACCCCCCCCCCCAAAAAAAAAGCATTCATTTGGAAACAGGAAATACGAGGAGGAAGTGGGTACCTGATGTTGCATTGTGGGAACTGCAGTCTCTGAGATGAAAAAAATTGTGTATGGATTATTGACTGGAAAACTGATCTGCCCTCCAGCCTTCTCCTGATCCATAGTAAAAAGATAGCAAAAACAATCATTCTTTCACTAAAGACTGAAGAGCTTACATTGATTGCATTATTAAGCCCTTTGCTTGTAATAAACACTACCCCTAAATTTGATGTAGTTATGGTTTTCATTACCATCAATATAAATTTAATCATTTAAGTGGAACACTCGGAAAATATGACCCCAAACGGCCAAACTGCAGGAGGTGGATGGCTGTCAATAAGCACTCTCTGTGACTCTTGGACCTTTTCTCTATTTTCAGCGTTTCCTTTGCATTTTTCATTCTTCTGTCAATTAAAATCATTTATGTATTGGGAGCTAATCCAGACATCATCCCTTTACATAATTCAAGCAAGTCAAACTATTGTACAACTACTACCACAATCAGTTTCAAAACATTTTCTTTCTTCTTGAAATCCTTGAAATCAACTCCCCTTTATTTCCTCCCTTCCCTCCCGTTCCCTCCCCTCAGGAACATATATACATACATACACATATTTTTCTTTGTTTGATTCTTTCTACTTTCCATATCTTATACCATTCCAATGTAGCTGTTTGCCTAGAATTCTTTAATTTGTTCCCCTTTCTTGGAGTTGTATAGTCATCATTGTCATCAGTTTCCTCTCTACCTCCCCTCAGGGAACCATTACTCCTGTTACTGTTTCTGAAGGATTCTCTATCTTGGCTTTCATGCATTGAACAATCTTAATTATACACACATGTGGGTTTTATATATATATATATATATATATATACACATATATGCACATATATATGTAGTTTTATACCATGGTATGTTTTAATTTTATCCAGGTTTTTTTTTCCTTTCCTAAATCATTTTATTGGGGACTCGTACAATTCATCACAATCTATCCATCCATCCATTGTGTCAAGCACATATGTGCAATTGTTGCTGTCATCATTTTTAAAACATGTGATTTCTACTTGAGCCCTTGGTGTCGGCTTCTCATCCCTCCCCCCCTGCCTGCATGTGGTCTTGATGGAAATAGATTTCCAGCCCTTTCTTCTGTGGTGCCATTAGAGAGATTTAAACTGCCAGCCCTTAGGCTTGCAGCTGGTTGTACCACTTGTATTTCTGAGGTGACAGAGGAAGCGGAAACACTGAATCTCTGTATTCACGCAGGAGATAGCCAGGGTTATGTGACAGGAGAACATGAAAATTGCAATAATTGAGTGAGTGAAAGTTTATTTCACACCCCCGAGAAATCCACATTATTCTCTAGGGCTTCTGCCCTTGCTCTTGGTAGTTTACTAATCCGTGCTGTTTCAATAGAATGGTCCCTTGGTTGCCATGTGGGGGGAGACCATGGAAGATTTCACTTGGACAATTAAATGCCTTGACTTGGCAGTGACACATGTTGTTAGGTGAGACACTGTGTGGGCCCCGCCATGCTTGCACTCGTTGCTGTGTGTGAGCCCCTTGTGGTCGCCAGTGCCTTATTCTACCTCATTGAGCGTCTTTCTCTTGTTCACTGACTACTTTACCAAGCCTAACCTCCTTCTCCAGGGACAGCTTTCCTCATAGTAACCTGGCCAAAGCTCATGAGAGGAAATCTCACCGTCCTTGCTCCGATTCACTCTGGCTAAATTTCTTTCTTCTACTTCTGCCCCAAATCTATTGGCCAGAAATACTATCTGCAAGGAGGACCAGGACAGTGTAATTCTTACACGGCCTAGAAAGAATGAGAATGGATAATTCATTTGCACCACCATACATGGACAGGTTGCATACAGATTACTGACTTCTGAGAACTAAGAAATTTTAATGTTTGCTATTCATATGCCTCCCCCCCCTCCCCGCTCACAGCCTAAACTCCGAATTCCTTAATCTATTCTAAATGGTCAATTACCATTTACTGAAGTCTGAGGGTGCCAGTGTCTGGAGACATGTATCATGGCTATGCTTACATGCACATGCTCATACACAGAATTGAATTCTATGCAGTTTGGGCATCATCCAGGATCTTGAATTTTGTTCCTTCAAAATTTTGTTATAGCATTTGGGGTCAAGACTTGAAGTTAGACAAGCGGCCACCTAGCAGAGAAGCAGTAAGCCCACATGGAAGAAACACACTAGCCTGCGCAATCTTGAAGGGCTGACAGAATCAGGTAACAGACATCAGAAGACCCCACATAAGCAAACAAAAAACATATTGTTGAGAATAAGGGGGAGCACAGCAGGAACCCAGAGCCCATCTGTAGTCAGTGGGACATTCCCTGATAGAAGGGTCACAAGGAAGAGATGAGTCGGCCAGGGCACAGTAAAGCATTGATGAAACACACACTAGTCCTGTGGTTCCCTGAGACTTCCTCACCCCCCACTATCATGACCTCAGTCCCGCTTTTCAGATCTGTCTAGACTGGAGCTTATATACAGGAACAGAGATTAGAGCTCAGGAAACATGGACTCCAAGAAAATGAATGGGACTAGCAATACCAGGAGGGCACAGGGAGTTGGGGAGAAAGGGGTAACCATTTGCAATGATCAAAACACCACCACCACTCTGGGGAATGAATATCAGAAGAGGTGGGGGAAGAGAGACAGCAGTAAGTATAAGAAAAATAATAATTTATAATACATCAAGGGGTCATAAATGTGATAGGGGGAGGGAGGGAAAAAGAACTGATACCAAGGACTCAAATAGAAAATACATGTTTAGAAAATGATGAAGATGGCAACATATGTACTAATATGCTTGATACAATCGATGTATGGATTGTTCTAAGAGTTGCAAGAGCCCCCAATTAAATTATCCTTTAATAAAAAATAATGTTTGTGTCTGGGGAATAAAAAGGGACAAAATCATGGTCCTTCCTAGGGTACATGGGGTGCTGTTTCCCAATGACATTCTCACAGGACAGCCCTGCGCCTCTCAAAGAATGGCTTTTCTATTACCAAAGCAGTTTTCTGGTTTTTGGTTTTTGGTTTTGTTTGTTTTTTTTTGAGAGTCTTTCTTTACAGTAGATCCCTATGACCAGGCTGTGTCTTTGGGGAAAATCTGCCAAGTTGATCCATTGGGAAGCCCTCCCCCTCAAAGTAGCCATCACAGTTTGCTCAACGGATCCCTATGCTGTGAATTTGACAGATCTCCCCAGATATCACGGGTGTGATTGGGCTGTGTCATTTTTTTCTTTTCCTTTCCATTGAAGGTCCCCTGCAGAGACTTAGCAATTGTGTCACTCAGCGAATGTCTCTGAGGCCACACACAGACCACAGCGATTGCCACACATTTTGGCTGGAACAAACCCCTGCAAGTCTGAGCTGGAATCCCAGTCGTGACACTGGTGACTTACGCCACCTAAGAGAGTGTTGCCACTCTGCAGGCTTTATTTTATTGGTGGAGGTTCCCTCGGCGGCAAACAAAGTCTGCCGAGAGGAGGAAGTGCAAATTAGACAGGAGACTGCTTCCCATCTTGCTCACAATTGGCCCTGGAGAGGATTTTTGGATGTGGAACAGATACAAATCCTGACAATGACGACGTGGCAGAGCCTCTCTGCCACTCCTCTGAACACGAGAACACAGAGGTTCACCAAGGGAACACCAATGCAGAGTAGCCAGTTGCCCCTGGGGTTATTCTTTTGCTCAGGGTGACCCTGGCTGTATTCTGCAGGATCTGAGCAGCAGATGGCCAGGACTTTGTTCTGTGGTACTCCTGGGTACCTGCAGCCCCCCAACATTTCAATTAGCAGAGGAGGACATTCACTATTTGTGCCACACAGGGCGACCAGGAAAGAGGAGGTAACGTGGAAAGCCAACATTCCTATAACCATGTCCTGCCTCTTTTAGGATCTTGCTTTCATTCTAAGGAGAATCACATGCAAAAAGTTGGTGGCTGGCACTGGGGTCTTGCTCAGGTATGGCACCTCAGAATGGTGTCAGAGTGGTGGTCCTGCCACCTCTGCTGCTGGCATCTGCTTGCCAAACACAACTCTGACAGATTTCTAGAATGTACATAGAGAACAAATTAAGTTTGTGCCAGACGTGCAAGGTCGTGACATGTGGAGAGAGCACCTGGCTTCCTGAGGCTTGCAGTCAACTAGTCTCTGCGCACATCCTTGTCCCTTATGGTGGACACAGTGACTTGGAGGACCTCTCTTAGGTGTGTATGCCACTTCCCAAACCACTTTGCTGGTTGCATCTTGGGAGTGAACTTTGATCTACAAACTAAACATTTGGAGGATGTTAAACCCAGTATTTCAGATGTAGAACTCTGCTGTTGTTTTTTTTTTAAACCAACTCTTTCTTTGTGGATACTGTAATGATTCAGTTTAATATTAGCTAGATACTAAGATTAAAAAAACAAACAAACCCATTTCAGTTATTTAAATTATAGTTGCATCTGAAGGACATTTTGACAATTTGGATTGCCATTATGTCATACCCAGAAGGGGAAAGTGCATCAAAAATAAAACTGAAATTAAATATGGATTAGATTTCTCCCTCTGAATTTTTAGGACTACAGAGATGGCCTCTGAGCTGCCACAAGGCTGCCAGCTCCTCCTCCTTGGATACTTCCGGAGTGACCCATGACTGTCCACAGGGCTGGGGTTGCAGTGTGGCTGTCTCCCTGGGTGTCCTTCAGTTCTTCCTGCAGCTTAGAGTGGGCCCCCCACTGGGGGAACTCACAGGAAAGGCAACCTAAGCATTTGGACAGCACAGGGAGGTATTAATTGCATAGTGATCATTGGTATTTCTGTGGCCTTAGTCTTCCCCACCCCCAAGCACACACACACACACACACACACACACATACTTTACCATCTTAGTAAGAAAAAGAAACACTGTGACTTAGAAAGACTTATGTTTTAAAATGTCATTGTTTAAAAACCTAGCCACTTCTTTCTTCCTTTACATGACAAAGATGGATTGCATTTCTGCAGTGTGCCAGACCTGTACTGCGTACTGTGGATACAAAGATGAATAAAACATGCTGCTTGCCCTTGAACAGTTTGCTAGGAGATGATTGAAATAGACATACAAGTAAATAATTAGAATATGATGTAGTATTTTTATGCGTGTGTTCAAAATACTACTGGAGAAAGTAGCAAAAGAAATCGCAATGAAATCGTCCTGAGGAGGCCTGGGGAGAGTACCTCTTAGGACGTGCTTCAGATCCATCCACAGGAAATTTTTCAGCTAAAACTTCTTTTTCTGCTACTGTCAGATAAATGAGGTGTAACTACAGTTTGAAAGCTTCTCAGTTTGGGGTTGAAGACAGTTATTCCTTTAGGACTCAAATCGATTTTGAATGAAAGATATTTTTATTAGAGAAAAATAAAAAGTAAGTTATTTTTAGATTCAGTACGAAAGCTTTGCCCTGAGTCTCGGGTTTCCAAACAGGGT
Organism: Nesogale talazaci; assembly: GCA_004026705.1. Lineage (NCBI taxonomy): Eukaryota > Metazoa > Chordata > Mammalia > Afrosoricida > Tenrecidae > Nesogale > Nesogale talazaci. The sequence goes on from PVJH01004366.1 coordinate 36,465, forward strand.
CACCACCCCACCCCCTCCCCTGGTAGTTTCAGACTGCTGACACTTGATGAATGCTCACCCGTGGTACCACCAGGATTTAATTTTCGATTAAAACAGACCATATTGGTAAGTCTTGTCTAAATGGTTTTGAACTACCGTAAAGGGATTCCTTTTTGAACTTCACTGTTATTCTTGAATGTATTCTTTATGAAGACATAGAATCATTTTTGTTTTGTTATAGAAAAAAATGTAAGTCTTTATATTAAAAAAGGATAAAGGCTGAAAAATAATAAGGTGAACATTGAAGCGAGTTGTGTTTGGATAGAAGTCAGAATTTAGAGACACAGATTCACAGAGACTAAACCTAACAGATTTAAGGAGCCTTGGTGGTGCCACAGTAAAGCACTTCATTGCTGAAACATTGCTGCTTCAAAGCCACCCAATGGCTAGGGAGAACACCTTGCCATCTGCTCCCGTTGCAGTTCAAGCCCAGAAAACTCTGTGGGCAATTCCATTCTGTACCATGGGGTCAGCCACGACTTGCGTGAGAATTGACAGGATGGTTATTTTCTTTTAACATGTGAAACGTGCATCCATTCCTGTAGCCTTCAGGATTTCTGATGAGAAATCCAGTGTCTATGATTTATTCTTACTTTGTAGATAAGGGGCCATTTCAGGTTTGCTGCTCTTTAAGATTTTTTTCTCCTTTATCTTTACTTTTTAAGATGTTTGACTGTGTCTTGGCATGGATCTCTTCATGTTTATCTTATTTGTTCTTCTTCGCTCACCTTCTTGATTTGATAGGTTTATGGCCTTTATTAAATGGGGGGGGGGTCCCTCCATTTGTTCTTTAAAAAATTACTTCAGCTCTCCCTACTTTGGCTTCTCCTCTCAGGACTCTAGTATTAAGAATACTATGTCTCTTGCTATTTTCCCCAGGTCCTAGAGGCACTGTTCTTTTTTTTACCCCTTCCCATATTTTCTGTTTTTCTTTTTAATAAATCCTTTCATTGGTGATTCTGACAGCTCTTCTAACAATCTATCCATCAATTGCATCAAGCACATTCGTACATCTTGAACCATTTCTTATAATGTCATCCATTTGCTATTGCTAAGCAAGCTTGACATACTTTACCTGTTCCATCATTTAAAACATCATTTAAAACAATTTCTATATAAACTTACGTTTACTTGTAGAGGGTAATGTACCAAGGAGTCCCAGGACTAAACGGTTCACTGAATGGCTGCTAACTAAGAGTGGCGTTCTGAACCTCCCCAGTGGCTCTGTTCAGATAAGACTGCCAAGTCCCCTTGCTGTCAAGTCAATTTCAAATGAGAGCATCCTTTTAGGATAGACTAGAACTGCCCTACAGGGTTGCCCCCAATGGAAACCTATACAGAAACAGATTGCCACATCTTTTTCTTGCAGAGCAACTGGTGGGTTTGAACTGCCAACTTTACCGTTGACATTCCAATGAGTCGTTCATTATACCACCAGGACTCCTGGATACCACCTAGGCTAATGATAATAGCTGCCTTGTATGTAGCTCTCACTCTGTATGAACTGCTGTACTAGGCGGGTGGCATAGTAATGCATCCCACATCTATCCTCTCTTCTTGGAGATGGTTGTGTTTTTCTGGGGACTTAAAAGATAAGCCATTGGGGCTGAGCCCCAGTGGCGTAGTGGTTGTGCGCGGGACTGTGGCCCACTGGGATGGAGGTTTGATTCCAGCTCCACAGGAGCAAAGGCTGGGCCTCCTACTCCCACCACCTGAGGGCAGTGATGCCCCCCCCAAAAAAAAAAAAAAAGATAAGTCATTGTAATTCTTCAGGTCATTTGCGGATAATTACCCTATATCTTTCTTTCAGGTAAGCAGCAGTGACCAGAGTTGTTGTTTTGTTTTTTCCCTTTAAGATAAAAGTGTGATTTTTATTTTGAGTACATACAATATGAATATAATTCTTAAAAAGATAAAAATTGTAAGAATACATTTCCAGGGTTATAGATGGAGTGTTGAAAAACATAAAACTTGAGTTTTTCCCTCCCACTGCCCTGGAATGGAAATCCACAAATGCATCCTATTTCAGGAGTCAAATGGATTGGAGGATATGGAATTGACCAAATCAAATTCTTAAAAACAAACCAAATTACCCATTGTCAACATCACAGTTTCTTCTAAGATCTAAGATTCTGAGCATAGTAATGTTTTATAAAATTGCTTGACTGCTTATAGTACATTCATTTCTAATAGCTTATTATATTCAAAGAAAGAATGGGTGTATCATTTCCCAGCATCTACTTGATAGAAACTTGTGTGTGATTCTCATTAGAATTGCAATGTTTCACAAATGTGTATTTTTGTAGAACCCACCACGCTCAAATTCCGCAATACAACTGTGGCATATGCATGAATGGCATGTGAGAAATGCAGATGCTTTTGAGCCCATATAGATGTTTACTTAGCCCACGACAAATTTTCGATTGTTTGAAAATTTTGTTTCTCATTCAAAGAGCAACTTTGGTCATGGTCTTTGGTCAGAGGTAGTTTTTTTTCTTTTTAAATATTCAATATTAAAAAGTACACGGAGTCCAAAATTAGCCACTTGGTCTGGCACACAGAGTTCTGGAGTCAAGGCCTTCCTTGGAATATGCCTCCTGAGATCAATAAACTTTTAGAAGTTGTTGCTTTATTGCTTTGGGTTTTCATACTGTCGTCTTCTAGCATGTATGACTAAGTAGTGGTAGGTGTCTTGTATAGTGCCAAAAGGTATCGCAGAGATGTTTTTCAGACTAAGATATTTTGGTTTCTTTTATTCCCTTCTAAGAAAAATGATGGGGTTACAGTTTTTAAAGCTGCCAGTTTTTCCGCAAGTTATTATTTCACATCATACTTTTGGTACAGCCTGTCTCCAGGGACTTGTTCTATGGCTATTTCTCCTTTAGCACGTCACAAAACTACCAAACCTGCTGAGGCATTAAACACATTCTTAGGAATATGGGAATCACTGTATCACCGACAGCCACCCGGCCATCATGTCTGCTTTCCTGCCCGGAACACATTTCTTAGTTGCACTTACAGCCACACATTAGAGCCCTGTGAGTTGCCTACTTAGGCAATACTCGTGGAAGGAAGAAATTTCATTTTGATTGCCTCCAATGAGCTTTTTATGCCCTGAAGCATGATAACTGCTCTTTTGTAATTCTAGCCTAGTCAGTGTAATTGCAGCTATATTCCTACTTAGAGTTCCCTAATCCCTAAGCCAAGCTTCTAGAGGGTGAACATAGGTTAATTTCATATAATCCTTAAAAAAAAAAAATCCTCAGAACTCACTTAGATCATTTATAGCTCTTGCCCTTTTAGATACGGATAGTCTCATGTGGAAAGTGGAAAATGTAAGCACTGCCCCTGACTAATGAACTGTTTCAGAGCTTTGAAAGGCGCAACTCAGTAATCAGGACTATCTTCTGCCCTTTTGTATTTTGTTTCCTCATCTTTTTATACCCAAAGTAATCTTTTAAAAATAAAATTTTACCAAAGGGTATTGTTTGACTTTCTTGTGTTTGTGCTTTCTTGGAAAAGAAAAAAATATTAATCCTGCCCATGTTCTTTGGAAAACGTTCTGCCTTTTCTCAGTTCTACCTGACTTTGTTTTACCTGCAGTTCTCCTTTCAGTCACGGCCTCCAGTTTGTTCCTGAGGCGCTCCGTCAGCACCAATCCCGCCATCCCTTGTAGAGTCAAAACATGAGACAGCGGAGTGGACTAATTGTAAATAATGATGTCAGTTGACATAACTAAAGCAACAGCAACTAACTAAATGTAAGATAAAATAAAGCCTGTGAAAAAATGGGAATTTCAGAACAAGTGTGGCCCTAATGATGATAGCACCACACATATATATCCTTTTAATAAAGTTTTATTTATAGTCAATATGATAGAATCAAATTCCTGATAGTTGAAAGTTTTCTAAATGAAGTATACTACACATGTCTAGGAACCGTGAACAATGGGAAAAGGACAAGTACTTCCTGTGAAATGGTGGCACCACAGGGCCCTGTGAGAACTGCATTTTCATATTTCCTGGTCTACGATGGGGAAGTAGGACCTCCTGAGCTGGTGGAGGTGGACGTTCTGGAGGCATCTGAAGATAGAAGGAAGAAGGGAGATGAGGAAGACCACGCAGGCCCCACGGGCAGACACTGGGAGAAAGAAGAGGCCTGTGAAAGATGGACCTGGATCCAGCTTCCTGGGGAACTCAGAGACACCGAATGGGAACAGGAACCCAAAGTGCACGAGGCTGTTAGGTCTCAACTACAGAGATTTAAAGACAACCACCAGGGGTAGTAAAACAAATGGCCAGCAAGCATTTTCCACAGAGAATGGTCGACATGTGTTTAGTGGCTATTTTGATGGGTCAAACACTTTGGACAGTTTGCATTTTTCAGTCAATGTCATTCTTAGGTCATTGTACTTCCCTGTGAAATGTATTTCTGAACTAGCAACTTTTCTCCATGGCAGCTGCGTCATTATTGTCTAATTATCAACTAACCCATAAAATAAGGCACACTTCTAATTTAACAGGATATGAAGGAATGAGACCAAAAAAGAAGAACATTATTCTGGAAATATATTGTGAGCTGGGGGCAAGAAAGAGAGATCATGCCATTCTGACGGAGATTACATATGGAAGGGCTTCAAATGTTTGGGGGCAAGAAAAGGAATGAGAAGAAGGTGATATCTTTTTATGAATGAGGCCCTCGGTGGCATGGTGGGCCATGACCTCGTGGTCAGCAGTGTGAAGCCAGTAGTCTCTCTTTGAGAGAATGATAAGTTTCTGTACTCCTGTAACGAGCTACAGTTTCAGGAGCCCACAAAGGTAGTCCTATCCTATCTGCCGGGTCCCTATGAGTCAGAAACACTAGAAAGTGGATCTGAGAGGTTTAAGTGAACCTCTCTGGTAACGGAAATCCTTGGGTGTGTACTCTGGTCTGAAAAGCCATTGAACTGTATATTTAACATTCACACTTTTGGGGGGCATATATGAATGAATTGCATCTCAATTTTTAAAACACAGAAGAAAATCCACTGGAATTCTAAGGCTGTTTCTTCAGACAGATTTTTTTTTTTTGAATCTACTAGATATACAACTAGCATCATCTTTGATGTTACTTTTAAAATGCTCTTTAAAGTGATGCCTTAGGAGGCACCACTAACCAATATGTTTCATTTATAACTGTCAGGTCTTGAAATTTCCCAGTACTAGCCCCGGTTTGAGATTCCTGCTGCTGCGGCACTATTAGTTCATGTCAGCAGGGGGTTAAGAACACTCAATTTAACCTTGCTATTTGTGCCCTGGTTTGAATTTTTGTCTTCTTCCTCATTTAGCACCCTTGCATAGCTCGCCCCCCCCCCTCCATTTTAAAGATCATGTATACACCATGGGGTATGGGCGGTGAAAAACTAAAGTGTAGATAAGCACACAATAAAAGCACATTTAAAGATAAAGTGAAGCTACTAGACCTTTCTTTTATTGTGGAGAACATAGAATTATTGCT